>VYZS01085582.1:9583-37280 GCA_013400695.1 Neodrepanis coruscans | reverse complement strand
GCAGAGGAAGAGTTAAGTGATGCAAAAAACAAACTTGTGGAACTGCAAGGTAAGTTTCAAAGAAGCAAAGATGGAATAAAGGTTAAGTCAGTTCCAAGTCAGGAAGATAAGTGAAAATCAGGGACTTCATTAAATTTCCTCATTACTGATGTTTTTCTTGAATCTTTCTTACTTTTTCCATCTTCTAGCCATCTTTTTTATGTGTTTGTGAACTCATATAAGCTTACAAAACTCCTACTCTTTCATTTGTGGATTAAAACTAATCTGCTAAACATATCAAGGCTTTTTTCGTCTTGCCTCTTATATTCTGTTATTCCTTTCTTCAGTGCTGACTATATACGATTGTAATCATGGTGGCTGTCTCCATGTCATGGTTATCTCTATGTCCAGTAGTCCTTCCTTTTCCATTTCAGGGAAAAAAAAAAAAATAAAAAAGAGGAAAAAAATCCATTCTTCTTTGTTTACGTATTCTCAGCAACTTCTGTTCCAGAGGTTCTCCTCATACTTATATTTCTTTCATTTTTTCAAATGTTTCAAGCTTTTTGTTTTTCATGTGTAATTTATTTTCGTCTCATCTTTGCTTCTATTTTTATTACCTTTTTTTATAGTTAATGCATGTTGTGACAGTAGTATGTGGAAGGGAAAGTTTTTACCTAGGCTTTTTTTTTCCTACCAATTTCATATTCAGAAAATCAGATTTCTTTAACTGTTCTTAAACAGAGAGAGATTTCTAGTTTTTAGAAGTAAATGAGGTGCATTTTTAGTTACCTAGAATAGTATAATATCTTTGTATCTGGTACAAGAAATTTACTTGGGAGTTTGATGTGTCTTTGATGTTCAATGAGGAGTTTGGAGCACTCCTCTTGAAGATTTTTATCCTTCCAAGAATGGAAGCAGACTGAATCTTGCAAGTACTAAAAGTATCAGTGGTTTTTGAGATAATTGGAAAGCTGAACTTTTACTCTCTTGGAGAAAATTTAATGGATTGCAAACTGGAAGAAGGTGTATTTTCCCACCCCCCTTGGAAATTTCTCTGTGATTGCAAGCTGAAGACTTGAACTTTTAGTTTCCCATCTAGAGGAAAGTTTTTTCTTTCTGTGCATGCTCATTTTACTGCTATTTTCCTTACCAATTTAGAAGGGAGTAGAGCCATGCTAGCACTGAGAGTCAGGACTCAAAAGGGACTGATGCTGTTGGAGGAACCACAGTACAGTGACTCCAGTCTTCTGTGCTGCTTGTCACCTTCCTGAAGGAATTGGGCTAACATGTGACGAGGGGATGGGAGAACCAAAAAGAGGGTAGAAGAGATTTTGCAGAGGCAAAGGATGTTTTCTTGAATGTGTATATACATGTGTGTATTAGTTTCTTTCAGTAGCATAGTCAGTAATTAGTAGTCTGCCAACTGACAGTAAATTCCATTGGTTGAAATTTCTCAAATTTTTTGTTTGTGTGACAAGTGCCAAAAAACCCCAAACATTATTGTGTTGCTGCTTAATTCTTTAGTAATTTAGAACCTACTGCTTCTTTTCCTGGTCACCTGGGGCCTTTCTCACCTCATGAGGTGCTTTGATGTGAACTCAACATAGCTCCTTGGACAGAATGCCTCATATATGCTTTGACCCCTTCAATATTTTCTCCAAATTGTTTTTCTACTGTTCTTATTGAATCTGACAGTCCTTTTCTGTCATTGTGTCCACTGATTCTTTGCATGCCTCTTCTGTTCATTTCATCTTTCTCTGACTAGGAAGAAATTTCAGACAGTTGGGATGAATGTGAAATGAAAATTTGTTAGAAAGTGGTAATCACTTAATTGTCAGTGTAGCTGGCTGTAATCAGTAAAATCAAAGTCTGATACAAAGTGTTTTCCCCTGAAGACAGTTAGGATATTTAAGAAAGGCTTCTATAAAACTTCTTACAGGTAGTGAAGCTTCCCCTGGCATTTAAGCTTTCACAGAAGTGTATATACAGTGTTCTGCTCTCTCAGGTCATATGCTGGGCTGAAGATTAAAATCTCTTGAGCAGTAGTAAGTTTTATTGGAAAAGCTAAGCCTTTGCTTGCCAGCCCAACTTGCCCTAGGTTTACCTACAGTCCCTTTCATGGACCAGGTGTCTATCTTTACTGTCACTTAAACTGAGCTCAAAGTTAATTGATACAGAATAATATCTGTATTAAAGATGACATTTGGAAATAAGCTAGCCAAATGTAGACATCTGAAAATAAGACCTCCATGCTGGAGAGATGTCACTTGAACAAATTATCTCAGATTATTTTTATTCTTTTCCAAGAAGAGAAGAGTTTTAATTTCTAAAAATCTCTGAAGTATTGCTATACCCTTGTGTGAAAGATGCAGTAATAGGAACACAAAATTTGATGGTTTCTTGGTAGTGAAGGTGATGGTCTGCAGTGCTGGAAGTGTTAATGTTCTAGTGTTCCATGGGGTATCACAATACACAGAAGAACTGATAATCATTATTATTTTTTTTTTTAGACATGGTTTGCAAAGCTACTTGTATTTTTTATCTTTCTTTTTCTGTAAACAATAGTACTCAATGAAAACCTTCAGCAGAAAGTGACAGAGACTGAGATAACATTTCATAATGCTCAGCAGAAGTGGGAAGAAGAACAGCGAAGACTTGCAAGAGCGAACGATGATATCAGCAGTACTTACAACAATGAATATGTATTCCTTCTTAAGGAAAGAAATGAAGTAGAAGGGATTTTGCTGGTATGCTGTATTAATAATTGATTATTAATGAGTTGATGGATGGAACTTTTTTTGGTTTTGTATGAAGCGTGTAGTGAGTTGAAGTCTTTCTATTTTAGGAAAAAAATCCCCCAAATAGCTAAACACTGCAGAATATTTCTGAAGAATGTAGCCTTGGAAAGTTACACTTGGTGTATCACAGTCTTTCTTGCTTTGATGAAAAGTGTTGTGGCTGATTTTGGTGGTAAATGACTAAACCAAGTTACCCGTGCACAGTCCATTTGCACTGTCATGCAATGCTGAGTTAGTAAAATCAGGGACACACACCCACTGACTGAATTTCCCTGTTACTTCCCCCAGTCTGACATTTGATATCCTGTGAATATGAAAATCAATTGTATAATATGAAGACTACATACTTTCAGGGTACCTGAACAGTGATGATGGGATTTCCAGCTCTGCATTGTACATTATTCTTTCCATACTACATATGAAAGATAATCATAGTTGGAAATACTGCCATTTAGTTAGATAAAAATCATCTAATACTAAGAGATCTGTTTTAGACTGTGGGTTTTTATTCTTCACATAAATAATTTCAATTCCTGAAAGAAGTAATTTACAAAGTTGAGTTGCGCCGATATATATAAATCCCTCAGGTATTAAATGTGTAAAAGGTAATCAAAGTATAAACTTGTTTTTATTCTTTTGTATAAGTCAAGCTATTCAAAACTGAAATATGTTTCCAAGAAATCAAGTAGTATTGGTGTGCAAGTGCTGACTGAACATACCTAACTTTTACCTGCTCCACAAGGACACAAACAATTACATCAATGTACTTCAGTAGTTTTTGTCTCTTTAAATGACAAGTAAAATGTTGTATATTAGCAATGGAATAATACTGAGAAAAAATGAGAATGTATGCAGCTGTAGTTATCCTTCATAAAAAGAAGCGTAGTGCAGAGGTTCTGTTAAGGCTGATAGACATTTACATTACATGGTTTATGCAGAGAACAGATTGCGGCTAAAAGATTAACTTTTTTAGTATTTTCTTCTTTTACAGCATCTTTTAAGATGTAACAAACTTCTCTTAGGTGATCTGGGCATTGGTCAAGGAGTAGAAAATTTTCTAATTGCTTTCTTCCAGCTCCAAGCCTGGGATAGTACCAAACAGTCTTCCCAAATGACCGTGAACAATACTCACCTGGCAGCTTGATAGTCAGTTTCTCACCTGTACTACTAACTATGTTACAGTGCTGTTTGTCAAATTCTATATGGCACTTATAGAAGCAGCTCTTAAAACAGGAAGGGCAGAGAGAATCACTTAATTATATGTATTTCAAAAGTACTTTGTACTGATTATTCAGCTGTTTGAAGGCAAGATCTGGAAGGAGAGGTGCAAGAACGACACCTGAAGTAGAAATCAGTAGTATGTGGATACATAATGTTTCCGTGCATGGACTGGAAAAGGAGTGGCGGTGTGTTGTTTATCATAATGATCGGGAGCCCTGGTGGTGGGAAAGGATCCCACTGATTTGAATTTTTTTCTGAATGAAGGATAAAAAGGAAGTTCCCTCCTGTCTCCAATAATTTTGTGAGTATGTTGAACAGTGCTTTGAAGAAAGAATTGGGAGAAATGTAAAGGAGTAGTTAAAAGTGAATAATTAAAAGGGAAAGACAAGGAAAGAAGGTTTCAGAGAAAATCATCTGAGTCTATATATCTGAGTTCATGATATACTAAGGGTCTTTCTCAAACCAACAGAAACATGAGTCAGTTTTCATTCAAAGCTGATGCTCAAAAAGCTAGGATTAGATTTAGGTTATGAAGAAACTTATTTTTAGATACAGTTTTCTTTTTTAAGTTTCCAGATAGAGCAGGCTAAGAATGGAGCTTTGGCTCTGAGTTCTGGTTAGCTGTAGGCCGAGTTAAACTGAGGAGGCTTTGGAATGTACTTGTCTTCTCGTGTACAGTGTTTTGTAAAAGCCACATTCAGTGAGTTTAATACTGTTAATGCTGCATGAAAAGAATGTTTTAAAAAGTATGTTATACTCTCACAAGTGATGTTTGTCCTCAGATCAGAAGGAGCAGTGGATTGGTTGGGTCACTGTGTTGTTCTCTGTCAGTGGATGTATATTGAGAAGTAAAGCTGATTTGTAGAGGCAGGTGTTTGGTTGGTAAAGTGTATTAAAGCTATATAATTTCTCACTTCTAAGGTCAACATCATTAACTACTAGTTGTCAACTACTAATCTGCTTTGAATAGTGAGATTTTCCATTTTAGTTGAATAGGAAACAGTTTGGTTTTCCCACTTCATTTCTGTAGCTGTACCCCTGCCCACCACCCTAGTTATAGCTGTGTATAGTTATAAAGTTCTAGGAGATAAAAAATACACGCATGAATGTTCAATTTGGACCTGACTGCCTTAGTAATCGTTTGAAAGCTTAATTGATTTAACTTGGTAGATAAATGTCAAATGGATTAATTTTTATAAATTACGTCTTCAAATGTGTTCTAGTCTTTTGTGTTGTGTATTTACGGTCCTGTTTAAAATTTGTAATTATTCTGCGTTATGAAATGAAAGGTAGATAAAAGGAGATTTAATTGTAGCTTTAATATGTATATAGAAGTAGGATTCTAAGCATGTATGACAAATCGTCATTAGCAAAGCTGCACTTTATGAACTCTGAGTTTGAACTTGGCTATGAAAATGCTGAGGTAGGCATAGAAATGAAGTCAGCTTAACCTACTAAAATATGTCTCTACGATATGGAGGAAAAGTAATCTCTGCCTTCTAGGAGGTTTCTGTTGAGCTCTATTGAGTATGTTTAACATGCTGTTTGTTATGTGATAAAAGGTTCTGGAGTTCAATAGCAAGTGCAATAGCATCATCTTGTGGTTAATCAGAATAAAATATTCCTTTGCAGAACCACTCATTTTTTCCTTAGTCTATTATACATACTTTAAAAAAATGAAACAAAAAGCCATGTTTTTCGTAAGCAGGTATGTGTAAAAAGTGTGTATGTGACATGCACATATACATGTATATATAACGGGGTTCTTTTTACATGGTGGAGTATGTTTCTCTTTGAACCTTCTAAGTGCAGGTGACAGCTGGAATAGCCTGACACAGTCATACCAAGTCTGGAAAGTTCAGAGACTTTATGATTCTGAAATTCTACAAGTGATGTTGATTTGTTTAAAAAGCTTGATGTGTTACTTGTGTCTGTTTTAGTCTGTTAGTGTTAACTACATTTCCAGTATAAAATGTTTTGATGTAGTCTTGATGTAGTATTTTTTAGCAAATTCTGTATTACTTATTTCATGTGTACTCTTCTTGGCTTACTTTTGTTGATATGTGAAAGAGAAACCTAAAAAGACTTACATTTCTGTATCTTTCCAGTGTGGAGGAAGTGGGAGTAGTTGTGTATTTCAGTAAAAATAATTTTTTTAGATGCTGATGGGAAGAAACCTCTTCATTGTCTTGATATTACAGGCAAATTTAAAGGATTAGCTTAAATTTAATCCATATCCAGATAGACTGTTTTTGTTTTACTAAGATTCCTTTTTAATAATTCACGTGTTTCACATGCATGCTCCTTGGTACTTTTTCAGAGAATGAAAAAAAAATTGTTCCATAGTGCCTGCACATGAAAAAAGAGAGAAACTAATTTCCTCAGTTACTGGTTGGTAACACTTAGCACTGAGAGTCAAGATTTCCTTATTGTCTTGTTTGAGGGGCTAAAACTTTCTACCTTCAGTCTGGAAGAAATTCTAAAATTTGTTTTCCAAACCTTGGAAAAGACTCTTATTTCTTTTATCTTCATGTATAAACAGTTATAAAGGTGTATAAATGGTTCTGTCAAACTTCAATCTTTCAAAAAATCTTTTTCTATGAATAATTAATTTTCTTCTCCTTCTTCTCTCTGCTTTGCAGATGCCTTATGATAGTAGTTTCCAGGAACAAGATCATGTGATGTAAGAGTAATAGCAGAATTTACAGACTAACTGGTTTATTTTCACAAAATGTCTCCTGCCACGATAAATGGTAGCAGTAAATGAACAGGAGGACTTACTGTAATCTTTCTGTGTTTTACACAGAAAGTAATTTTAACAAATTGGCTCTCTGAAGGTCCTCCAACTAAGTCACTGGATTTATAACTTGTTAAGTTATAGAAAAACTTAACTCCTGTCCACTAGACCAAAGCTATTCTTTTTGAGGCTTCTGGGATCTCCAGCTTAAATATGCACTAGGCTGCTCAGGGTTTATTATTTGGCTACTTTTGTCCACATCTGGTGTAAAGTGAAAGAGGATTCCGTAGCAATGACTTCACAGATCTGCTGGATCCAATAGTGTCAGTAATTCCACCAACCTGTAGCTTGATTCAGCTTCCAAAAGCAGAAATCATGGTGGGGAATATCTTAATTATTTTATTCTTCTGAAAACTTCATAGCTCATGTATGAGCTATATATTTTCAAGTAATTCAGTTTCTAGACAGACAAGTGCTTCTCAGCATAGCAAAAATTAAGAATATTTAGTTTATAGGAGTAACTTCCAATAAATATCTGATTTGATCTGAAGTTCTAACAGTTAAAATAAGAACAACATAGAACTTCTGTCTCTATCTATCATTTCATCAAATGTGCTTAGTTGTTTCTCTCTCTACCATTGCCGTTGAGCTGGGAGAAAGAGGAGATTGGAAGAGCAGCCTTGGCCTCTTTTAGGGAAAGATTTTCTGTGAGAATTGGCTCTGATTTTAGCATTACTGTAGAAGGTTATGTTCATAGTGAGTTTTGAGCCAACATGTTACCTGTGGTGAATGAAGAGCATGTCTGCTGTTGGATAAGTGGTTCTGCTGGCATATGCTGATCTATTAGATTTTAGTAACCTGTTCTGGGGCAGTTGCCTTTCCTGTTTTGAGCCCTCTACTTTAATTCCTTATCTTAGGAAAAGTATCTCTTAATGGTTTTTTGGTTTTTTTTGTTTTAGGAGCTGAATAATGAACTGCAGAATATACGCAAGAGATTGAGAGATGTGGAGGTAGAACACAGTGGCTGTTGTGAGGTGCTGAGATGTCAGGCCACTGAACTTAAGTACAGCACTGAAAGGGAGAAGCGACTTAAAAAGGAACTTCAAGTAAGGCTTTTTGACTACTGCTGTTAGTCTCAACACGTACTGACATGGAATAATTTCCTTTTTGAGGGACAGAACTTTCCAGTTAGGCTATGAATTCTATGTACTTGTTGAACAAAATGTTGAACATCTGTTCTGCATTAAAAGCTGAACAGCTCAATGCGATTTAAACTGTGAGCCTGACTTGTTACTGGTGTTTGAATGGCAGATGGGAAAAGGTTTATAGAAGTGTTAAAACAAGGCTAACTTAATTTTTCCCTAAGCTCTTAATTTGTCTGTCTTCTTATCTTTCTGCTTTATTTGATTTGCAGTGGAAAATTTACTGAATCTTAGACAATCATCAAATGTTGTGCTAGATGAGGGAATAGTGTGCTGGAAGATCAGAGTGGTGTTACAGCAGCCTTTCTGGAGTTAACTGCTATAGGCAGTTTCAATTTTCCTGTCTGTTGAGTGACACCCATTGCTGAGAAGTCTCAAGTCTTTGAGAATAATACCTTGTAAATGTGCTCCTTACACTAGACTGCTAGTCCTCTCCTATGTTTCAACATTTTGTTTCTCCAGTGTAGTACCTATATTATCTGTCTGTCTGGACAAAGACTTTCTTGGAAGAACATTTGTCATTGCAGAAAAGCATAGTGGCCGGATGATTCTTTATCCTGATGTACTTTTTTTACGAAAGACATATTTAAATATTTTATGCAATGAATTTTCAGGAACTGTCACTTGCAGAATATTGGGAGTCCTTAAAGAAACAAGTGACATAGGTTTCAGCTGCATTTGTTTTCTACTGTTCTTCTCTTAAGGGCAAAGAAAGTGTTTAAAGCATTGATCTCTAGGTAGATAGAGTCCTGCATTCAAGATAAAGTACAAAAGAAAATCCCTGCAGGGGAGATCAAAGCTCATCAACTAACCCTAACCCTAACTAAAACCACTGATTTATTGACCAACAGGGTAGATCTTTGTGCCCTCAAAGAGTTCTACAGGAAATCTGTTGTCATGTATTTTGAGTTGCACATATGAGTTTAGGTGGAATTGCCTTCAGTTGGAAAGAGCTGAGTACTGTGGGATTTCAATAGCCCTTTTAAAAAACTAGGAGTTTTGCCTCGAAGTACTCAAATAAGCATTCTTCTTGTGACTTTTTGGCTTTTAATATACTAACATAGGAATCATGAGCTGAAAGGAGGAGGAGCAAGGTAGCAAATTATTTATCTTTCTAAATATTTTGATTGAATGTACCCAACATCTATAAATTCAAAAAGAAAACAGTTCTTCAAAAATTTACAGCTGCTATACCCTAAAGATGGTCTTAACAGGGAATGTTGCCTATTAACCACAGCCAGATAAAATATTTTCTTTCCTTTATTTTTTGTTAAATTATTTTAACATTCTGAATCTTTTATTAATGCCATGAGAAAACAATATATTCAGTCTTCAGAAAAATTAGTCTTGTGATAGATACTGTAAGTATAGCTATTTAAGCAGTGATTAAGGAAAAGTATATGAAGAAACCTCTTGTATTTAAAGTTTAAACAAATTAGCACAGATTTTTGAATAAAATAAAAAAGACTAGGTTAGACTTCAACGGTGTGCTTGTGTCAGCTTGCATCTCACTTTACCATCTCAAAAGTAAATTGCATGTGTGTAACTGTCTAAAAGGGTCTACAATAATAACTTTGTAGATGTTCACTCTACCACTTCACTGGGCAGCATGTTCCTATGCTTTAGAACCCTTTCCATGAAGAATTTTTTCCTAATATCTAATCTAAACCTTCCATGGCACAACTTGAAGCTGTGTCTTCTCATCCTGTCACTTGTTATCTAGGAGAAGAGACTGACCTCCCACTCCACTACACCCTCATTTCAAGTAGTTGTAGAGAGTGATAAGGTCTCCTGTGAGCCTTCTTTTCTCCAGGTAAACACGCCTAGATTCCTCATCCTCTCCTAATAGGACTTGTGCTCCAGGTCCTTCACTAGCTTTGTTGTCCGTCTCTGGACATGCTCCATCACTTCAAGGTCTATCCTGTCATCATGGGCCAAAACTGAACACAGAATTCGAGATGCAGCCTCACCAGTGCTGAATACAGGTGGATTGTCACTGCCTTAGTCCTGCTGGACACACTATTCCTGATACAAGCCACAATGCTGTTGGCCTTCTTGGCCACCTGAGCACACTGCTGATTCATATTCATCCGCTGTCAACCAGCACCCCTACATCCTTTTCTGCCAGATGTCTTACCAGCTACTCCTCTACCAGCCTGTAGCACTGCCTAGGGTTGTTGTGATCCAAGGACCTGGAACTTGACCTTATTGAACCTTGTTTGGTTGGTCTCTATCCATTGATCCAGTCTGTCCAGATCCCTCTGCAGAGTCTTCCTACCCTCCAGCAGATCAACATTCCTGCCAAATTTGTTTTCATCTGCAAAGCAACTTAGGGTGCACTAAATCACTTCATCCAGATCATTAGTGAAGATATTAAACAGAACTGGCCCCAGTACTGAGCTCTGGGGAATACCAGAATCTGGCTGACAGCTGGATATAACTCCATTCACCACCACCCTCTGGGCCTGGCCATCCAGCCAGTTCTTATCCGTCAAAGAATGCACCCATCTACACCATGAGCAGCTAGTTTCTCCAGGAGAGTGCTGAGGGGAAAATGCAGTCAAAGTGTTTACTAAAGTTCAGGTAGATAACATCCACAACCTTTCCTTCATTCACTGAGTGGGTTGTGATATCTGTATCTCACGTGATTTTCTAGTGGGGTATTGGAGTATTGGGGTATTAAAGTTCTGTACCCCAGACAGAATGGTCTACATTTTTTCGTGAAGTAGCTCTGTATTTATCTCTCTTCATAGAATTTTTAACTTATAGATTGAAATCGCTGGATATAGGATTTCCATGCAATTTCCATGCAGAGTACCGTGATGATTAGAGTATTTCTTGATGATAGCAGCAAACTACTTAAGGTGATTGTATGAAAAGTAGTGTAATTCTACTTAAAAACTAATCTTTCAATCTTCTGTTATACACTGCTTCTTGATAAGCAGTGACCTCTTTGGAATTCACAAAACTGTTCTTCTACTACCCTCTGCTGGATGCAGGGGAGAAATCCATGGGACAATAATTAATGAAATGAAATCTTAAATTTAGAATTTTTTCTTTTTGTATGGTGCCACTCTAACGAATAATAATCTCCAACGGACTACTGTAAAGAAAAGAATGTGAAAAAAGTCTGCCTGCCCCNTGCAGAGTACCGTGATGATTAGAGTATTTCTTGATGATAGCAGCAAACTACTTAAGGTGATTGTATGAAAAGTAGTGTAATTCTACTTAAAAACTAATCTTTCAATCTTCTGTTATACACTGCTTCTTGATAAGCAGTGACCTCTTTGGAATTCACAAAACTGTTCTTCTACTACCCTCTGCTGGATGCAGGGGAGAAATCCATGGGACAATAATTAATGAAATGAAATCTTAAATTTAGAATTTTTTCTTTTTGTATGGTGCCACTCTAACGAATAATAATCTCCAACGGACTACTGTAAAGAAAAGAATGTGAAAAAAGTCTGCCTGCCCCCCCTTTTTTCCCTTTTTTCCCCCAATAGTAGTCTGGTTTTACCCTTCGATCAGTATTCTGATTGTGATCTAAAAGAGGAAATTTCTAGTTTCCCAAGTTAGAAATCAAGAAAAAGAATAGTGGCAAGTTTCTGTGGATTCTTCAGTTGAAAGGCAGCTGTCAGTGCACTGGCTAACCTGCTAGCTTTCCAGTTTCCAGTGATACCAACATTCTGTGCCATTGCATGGATGCGTAGTTCTTCTGAAATAGAAAACATATGGTACTAGAAAAATTGAGATTGTGAATCTTAAATATCACTCTACCTCTTCAGCCTAAGATTCAGTAGCTAAAGAAATTATTGATCTATTTGTATTGAGCTCATCAAGATACTACTAGTTGCTATAATCAATTTCCCAGAACCGGTGTCTTTTATTTTTGCCTTTAGCTCTATTCCTAATGATGATTCTTGGGAAACATAGAGCATTTTTTATATAAAAATAGTTTTTGTTGTGATGTGTCCAGGCAAAAAGCTGTGTGGGAAATGCATTGCATTGCAATGAAAATGTGGATTTTAGCACAAGAAACAGAATTATTAGTTCATAAATTTAAAACTCTGCCTTGTTTCCAGAAATGTAATGACTTTCTATTGTTTGTTTTGTGTGTGTGCAGCTGCTAACTCTTAGTAAGCTGACACTCAAGGTTTCTCAAAATTTTTAAGTTTTTCTTATGAGGCCTGAAAAATGTCCCATAACTTGGTCCATTTAATTTCTGAGACTGAGTATATTGTCATATTTATGAGATTTTTATTTACCATTTAAAGACTATTCCCTTAACTTTAACATTGCCTTTTCTGATCTCCCCTCTTCTGTATGTATATTGACCTTTTCATGTCCTGCTAAATATGTATTCTTGTATTAGCTTGGTACTGCTGCTGTGATAGGGAGATGACTACAGAGGACTTGAGTGATGGTCCATATCTGTATTTGCATGAGGTATGTGTCATGCAATACTTTAAGGCTGTGGGTTTATTTCTTACTTGTATCTAAGTCAATGAAACGTGAAATTTTTGTCTCAGCTAAAGACAAAACTAATGCCCCCAAACCTTTTTTTTTTTTTTTTGTTCTCCTTGTTGCTATAATTTCGGTATGATCTGCACTGTTAGGGAAGTTATGGTTGTCATCAGAAAAACTTGCGAGAGCTCCAAGGAGTGCAAGAGAGGACACATTCATCAGTCATTTGACAGTACTGCTGGTTAAACTTTTAACTACCGTTTGTTATCTTCTTACTTCTTGATGGCTTACTTCTATATTAATCTTCTTCATTCTAGTGTCTCCACATCTGGCGTCTAGGAATTCTAGCTTCTGTGACTGTATAGTGTGACTATATTAGTTACCAGTAGTTCACGTTGGTATGTCATTTACTTATTTTTTACCTCTCTCTCTCTAAAATATATATATGTATTTATAAAAGTAGACATAATACTATATCCTTATAGGATTCTAAGCACTGCAGTTTTCATAACGGTAGCTCTGTGGTGGCTCCAAAGTTCATATTTCTCCAGTGACAGGCTCTCTGACATAATGACATGTAAAGCGTTTGACACTGTCCCACACAACATTTTTGTCTCTAAAATAGAGAGACATGGCTTTGATGGAACTCTTGGTAGATAAGGAATTAGCTGGATGGTTGCCCTCAAACAGTTGTGGTCAACAACTTTATGTCTAAGTGGAGGCCAGTTGTCAGCCAGGGGTTCGTATTGGGATTAGTGCTGTTTAACTTCTTTGTTCGCAACAGGGACAGCAGGATTGAGTGCACCCTCAAAAAGTTTGCAAATGAGACCAAGCTGTGTGGCACGGCAGGCACAGTCAACACACTCCGGAGAAGGATTGCCATCCCGACGGACTTTGACAGGCTTCAGAGGTGGGCCTGTGTGAACCACATAAAGTTCAACAAGGCCAAGTGCAGGGTCCTACACCTGGGCCAGGGAAATCCTCTGCACAGATACAGGCTGAGAGGAGATTGCATTGAGAGCAGCAGTGGAGAAAGACTTGGGGGATATTGGTTTATGAGAGGCTAACATGACAGGCAATGTCCACTTGCAGCCTAGAAAGCCAGTTGTGTCCTGGGCTGCCTCAAAAGCAATGTGGCCAGCAGGTCAAGGAAGGTGATTCTGCCTCTCTACTCTGCTCTTGTGAGACCACACCTGGAGAACTGGGGTTCCCAATGTAAGAAGCACCTTAACCTGTTGGAGTTAGTCCAGAGAACGGAGAGCCACGAAGATAAGCAGAGGCTGGAGCACCTGTCCTGTGAAGACAGGCTGAGAGAACTGGGGCTGTTCAGCCTGGAGAATAGAGAGCTCTGGGGACAACTTATAGCAGTCTTTGAGTACCAAAAGGAGCCTACAGAAAAGATGGAGAGGGACTTTTTACATGTAGTGATAGGACAAAGGGGAATGTCTTGTAGGTTTTTTAACTGTGAGGGTGGTGAGGCATTGGAACAGGTTGCCCAGAAAACTTGTAATGCCCTATCCCTGTCATTGTTCAAGATCGGGTTGGATAGGGCTTTGAGGTGGTCTAGTGAAAGGTGATCTTTAATGTTCTTTTCCACACAAACTGTTCTATGATTCCATGATAACGGACTTTCTCTTCATAATTTCCTATGTCATCATATTATTCAAGTCCAGTTTGAAGACTGTTTAGTCTTATTGGATTGTCAGATATCAAAGTTGTTTCAATACTGTTTTACATAGCACTCACAAGGAGTTAGTAATGAGTCACATGAATCTTGTCTATGTGAATGTGTAGAGTAACAGTGTCAGTTCCTATACTGTTAAGGGCTTTACCAGCTACTGATATTGAGAACCAAAAGATATCTTTCTTCCTCAAGGTACTGCAGAAAGGGAGAGCAGTTCAGCTGGCTTCTGCAGCTGCAACTCAGTAGCAGATTGGAATGGACTTGGACTTTATCCAAAGCAACCAAGCTGTATCTGTTTGGCAGTCTAGTGGTTTTTACTCTTTCTTTAACCTAAAGTCAGGCATATGGCTTAGCTTGAAGCCCCCATGCCAATGTACTTCTATATCCAGTGTTTTGCAGGTTAAGCATGGTTACTCTGTCACTGAGACATGTTTCTCTAGACTTCATGAAATTTGTATAGTGAGAGTTAGCCACACTTGATCAGGCTGGAAGATTATTTAGTTTGGTGGCTAAGACTTGTTTGTATTTAAGTAACTTTATAGTTACTAAAAGGTTGTTTATTTTCCGGACAGGAGATGGCTCCACCTTACCATGATCAAGAAGCATCAGCATTTCTAGCACTAGGTAGAAGTGGGCAGCACATCTCCCAAAGCGGTTTTTTAGACCCCCTCGTTTGAGTTATGAGTATAGGGAAGTGCTCTTAGTAGGAAGAACTTAGTCTGACTATGGAAGCACACAGAGTGGGTGAATGATGATCCAGTTAAGAGGTACATGTGTGTCTTCTTCACTTAAAACTTTATCTTGTCTGAGCATTTCACATAGATATTGGACCTCAGCTTTGGGAAACCATAACTTATTAGTAAAATGAAACTGAAACATCTTGCAGAAGTGGTCTAAATAGAAGCATAGAAGAGAAAAATTACTTCGATTACTGTAATTAATCATATTGTAAATGTACTTTTCTCTTCCCCCCCGCTATTGTTTTCTCATTGTGTATCTCATAAAGGGTATTTTGGTATTGCACAAATGTAGGATATTGAATTACACTTTCAGTATGGAGAATACCAGTATTCACATATATTGCAGTACTTGGAGCAAATGTGAGTAGCTTAGAAAAGTTGAAGCCACAAAGGACAGTTTGGAAAATGGTATTGCAAACTGTTAGCATGCAGAAAATGTCTCTTAGAAAGCACATTAGCATTGACATGGAACAGGACACTGGAAAAAGCGACTGAACCTTGAGAGTCTAAAGGAAACATATAGCATGGTTTCCCACAAGTTCTGAGGCATTGAATTTTTCTTAGTTACGTTTCTTTACTATTTCTCTAAAGTCACAATTATATCTGTGCTGTCATGGAAATTGATCCCACATATCTTTGTTCTTTAAATTAAGACAGAAATCAACTCAGCTTGAATATCTAAAGATAATTCATAGATTCCGTGAGTTTGTGTCTTCTGTCTTAAGTGACATGTCTGCCTTCATATATCCTGTTAGGTGCACATGAATGTAACAAGTGACTAAATGTTGTTGAATAACCAGTGTTTTCGATGTTGGATAAGCAACCACTTTGTAATCACTGGTATCACGTAAAAAAGGGTGGTTTTGCCTGACCCTTCAAAAGGGGAAATTCTTTCAACCTGTAGTAATTTATTTGACTGTCAAATCCCCCAGGAAACTGAAACCCTCTAATACCCTACCAGTCTGTCAGTGTCTTGTATGTGGGGGACCTTCACCAACAGACTGGACTATTTGAGGGTACATCAATTGTCCTTTCAGGGGGGGCCTAATCTGAGAGAGACAGGAGGCCCCTCAGCAAGCCTTCCCAATGTGTTTACCACTGCTGGGCACTGTCAGAACCTTATCAGGAATAACAGTGTACAGAAAACACATTCTTTATGAATACAGTTTGTGACAAGTGAGGGGTTGTGATAGTTGGTGGTAGAGTCTCTACAAAAACACGTTTAAAACCATGTAATGACAGTATAAGGCAAAATGAAAGTACAAACTTGTCGTGGTTTTACCACTAGGAAGCGTGGTACTGACAAGAGAGGTCTGAGAGAAGCCACACACACCCAAAAAAAGAAAACAAACAAATAACAAGGTTTATTTCACACACACAGAAAACTGACAATAAAGCGCAAAGACACACAAATTAAGCTCTCCCAGACCCCGTGTCTGGATGGGAAAAGCTCTAGGGTAGCGCCGGGTTTTCTGNGAAAGAAGACCAGTTTTAGCTTCAACCCACAACAAAACTCTAAAGTAGAACAGTCTACTAAATCTATTATGAAAAAAAAGCAAGTTCTAATCTTGAAAGCCATCAAGTAGTGCACATA
Organism: Neodrepanis coruscans; assembly: GCA_013400695.1. Lineage (NCBI taxonomy): Eukaryota > Metazoa > Chordata > Aves > Passeriformes > Philepittidae > Neodrepanis > Neodrepanis coruscans. The sequence continues at coordinate 20,861 of VYZS01085582.1, read as the reverse complement.
GGTTACTGCTTACCCATACAGACGTCCCCATGTGAGGTGGAGGAGAGAGGGTCAGCCCGTCAACTGCCCTAGCAGTGTGTTGGAAAGCTTCTCCCAATTTCTTCCAATTTCGAAACTCCTTATATACTATTTCTTTAGTTTCTAGGTGGGGAGTTGAGTACTATAGTCAATAAACTGAATTTGGGATAGTATGACAGGCATCTATTGTTTCTTGATGGATAGCCAGCACAGGTCAAAGGGGTCACCACATTCCCATCTGGCAACCTCTTTGCAAAGAACATCACCCTGTTCTTTGATGTACAGGTGCTTATCAGTGTTTAGGGAACCTTTTGGGAGACAACATGACCTTGGGTGAAATCACAGCTGGAGTCTCTGTTTGCCACTAGGAAATGGCAGCTGATCCTTCTTTTGTAAACCTTACTCTATTTTTATCTATACTCTACAACTGGAGAACTCACCTTTTGGTCCATCCTTGAGATGGATTTGGACCTGACAAGAAGCTTTCCATGTTAAGACAGAATGTATTCTTATTTGACTCCCAGATAAGAGTCTATGGTCTGGAAATCTGTGGCCTGCAAGCTTGCTCTAGGTTGTTTTCTCACACCTTCTTTCTCGTAGACAGGCATTGTGTGAAGTTTTCAGACATGATTCAGTAAGGATACTGTTTCTAACCTTCCATGTGATTCATGTGAATAGAAGTGCATATAATTAGAGCCTGTTTGAACCTTTAGTAGCAAAATAGAGTAGATTTTTTTGTAAAGTATTTTGTTGGAGCTGTGTTGTTCCCAACTGAGTCTTCAGACTCAGCTCAGAATTCAAGTGCAATTTTAATGGCTGACGTGTGCTTCAATAGATAGAAATAACAAGAATCTTTTCCTTAGAGCAATCTGTATTTCTTTATATGAACTGTGTATTGCTTAGCAATGCTTATGTACTAATGGCTGGTTTGATATCTCTCATTTTATTTCTGACTAATTTCTCACTGGTTTGCTGGCATCTGGCTTGATTCACATTTGCTATATGTATGGTGAACCATAAGCTTCAGCAAAAAAATCACAAAGCAGAGGAAGAAGAATATTCATTGCTCTACAAGACACAGTGAGCATCTACATGACTTATCCAACTCACATATGTAATTTTTCTGCAAGCTCTTTTGAACATCTGAGCCTTTGGGGGTACAATATATATATACGTATATAAGATACATATATACAATATATACGTATATATATATATATGTATATATTCGTATATACAATGTATATATACTAATATAAGATAAGATTAAGATTTGCCTGAAACTTATGGGAAAAACATGGTTCATCCTTGGCTTCTAACAATACAAGAAATTAGTGGCACTTTGGTAGTGGTTTTTTTAGTGGTAGTGATTTGTCCTGAATGAAAAGACATTTTATTTCTTCCCCTTGGTCTTTTTAAGATCCAGTGAACTAATTTAAACAAGATTTTAAAAATCAAAATTGTGACAGACTGTCAGTGTGAGGCAAAGCTTTGAAGACTCAGATTCTAGAAGAGAAATTTCAAAACGGACGTTGATATCCCTAACTTTGTGAAGAAACCCCAGTTTTGAAAAAGTCTATTTTTTCATGCCTTTGTATGGGGATATGTAAGACAATACTTACCTGTCAAGCAGATAGTTTAATTTCTGGTTTCTGATATAATTTTTCTTTGTATACAGTCTTGAATCTATTGGAATGCTTTCCATTGAATACCTGTCAGGTACATCTGGCTCTTCTTTGGTTGGTGTCTAACATTCATAACTCCTTTACAGTAGGCTAGACACACTGTCCTGCTTGCAAATAGAAAATGTTTCTCCTGTTCCAGAGATCAGTGGGAATGTCTGTAGCTGAAACACTTAATTTTTGCAGTGTTTCTGTTTTTATATGCATGCTAATTCTACAAGTTAATCCTTCAGTGACTTGTGACAACTCGAGTAAAGGAAACATTGGCAAATATGACTGTTTATATAGAATTGGTTTTACTTCAGACAGCAGAAGAGTGGTATGTTGGCGCTTCTTAATGGGTATCTCTCTGCTCCTACCTCTCTTCCTTTATGGTCATGATTTTCTTAGGACTGAGGTTTCTGTATTTGTGGGAGTTTGTGTTTCCTTTTGTGTATGTGATTATGCGAAGTTTAATGCAATGAGCTTTTATTTTAATATCTGTAATGTTGCTCTTTTACATGTTAAGAGTCAAGATGCAGTCTCACATACTTGCTGCTTTGTTTTGCTTTTCCAAAATCAATTACTTATGCTTTAAAACATGACACATTTCAAAGATTTTTGTTGTAGGAAAATTGTGACTAGTCTAGAACTACAAAGCAATCTGTTCTAGGTATCTTAACTGGAAATCAGATGCCACAGCCAGCATATTTTTGGACAATATTCTCTTCATGTGCATCATGTCTTGTTTGTGAAATTGTAGATGCTCTATTGATACATCATTGTCTTTCGGAATATTCAGAGTGTGATTATGTTGCCTCAGGTGAGCAAATAGTAAGGGAATAGATAGAATATGTAAGTTGGTCTTTCTGCTTTCTGATCCCAGCTGCAGTTTTCTTGATTATAAAAAAATGCAACAATGACATAATTCTACATTAATTTATTTAACTAAATAGAAAATATGAATTTAATATTCTATTTATGTAAAAATTAATTATATATGTATTTCTTGGCACGAATTTTCACAGTTCCAAAGTGCAAGCAGTTTGGATATATCAAGCTGGTGTATGGAGTCCTAATGTATTTAATGAATTGAACAGTTTTTCACGTTGTCTTCTCTCTGGACTTAAATATCTTCAAAATGATACTTTTAGGCAGCTGCAGTGAGAACAAAGAAACTGGAAGAAAGCATTGCAGCAGAAAGAGTGGCACATTTAGAATCCAATTTCACTTCAGAGATCAGCCAGGTAACTTTTTGTTAAATATTTTGTACAAATTTACAGTAAAATAGTTGATGAAGTTGTGAAGGTACAATGTTCTAAAAAACTTTAAGACCACTTACTTGCTCCAGTAAAAGCATTGCATAGATTTTTGCAATAACTGTCAAAATTATAAAAGCTAATAAATAAAAGGCGAGAATAGAAGAATATCTGCTTTTCAGGGAACTTTAAAGTTATTAGAATAATTAATAAAATAGATGTCACATTTGTAAGTTTGAGAATTCTTACTAGCATTTAAACAGTGAGAGCAAAGGAAATGTTTCCCAATAATTAAGCACTGTACTACTGTTTAAATATCCCGCCCTGTATATTTTGAATCAGCATTTAGAACAATTTGGCCATACAGTGCATACATCCATATATACATAGCTTCTCTAGCAATGAGAGCTTAATGCATCCTGAAACTCCAGTTTCAAATCTAGTTACTCAGAGTACATCCCAGCTTCAAAGTTTTGATATCTGCAGTTACCAGTAAAGATTGGTTATATAAATAAATATAGTATATATACTTGAATATTAAATTCTTGTATTTTTAAATTGTATCACACACTGCTTGACCCAATAAAGCAGTTAGGATTTATTAAAAAAAATGAAAAAGATAAATGGTGATTGCTTAGTAATATCATAGTAACTAGCAAGTCCTTCATACTGGACTTTTGAAAAACTGAGCCAAAAATAAACAAATTTTTGTATCTTTTTTTGTCCTATTTTCTGAGTAACAAAATTTGGTATTGCCTTCTTCAGTGTGTTATTTTCTTATTTTCATGATCTTCAGTATGTATAGGCACTTAAAAGGGATGATTAAACTAATAGAAAAGATTTAGTGTGTGTAATTTGCTCTCTACTTTTGCAACATACAAAGGAACTGAGAGGATAGCATCCCTGAAAGTGAGAGACTTATCTTTTGTGGGTGAATAATTGATTAAGTTTTTTTCCTTGTTTGTATACATGAACAAGCTTGAAGTATGCTTTGTTCTGAGAGGAAGCGTAGCCTTTATTGTTAGTCCCATACTTTCATGGGTTTATTTAAAAAGTAGAATTCCCCTGGAAATCTTCAGTAACCATTGAAAATGGGAAAAGCAGACACCCCCAAATGAGAACAGAAGGTAAGCATATCGACTGGTCTCTGTTTTGAACTTTATGTATTCCTACATTTTTACATATGTTCAATGTTTATACATGTGTATATGCTTCTATATAAAATGAATAGAATATACTTTCCTGTAAAGCGGAACAGACCATAGAAGAACAGGAAAGATTGTAATCTTTCCTAACTTGTTTTAATTGCTTTCTTATCACTTGGTAGTTAAGAATTCGAGAACTTGAAGAAGCAGTACATGTGGAAAAAGACAGACGAGCAGAAGCACTTTCAGATTTAGAAATGATTAAGAAGGAGTTGAAAGAGTTAGAAAATGCATATGAGAGAGAAAAATACAATGCCCAAAAGAACGTGGAAAAACTCAATGTGTAAGTTTCCTTTTATAAATTCATTGTAAAATGGCAGAAGGCAGGTTGATTACCACTTAGAGTTTATATTCTGTATAGTTTTCAGTCAGTATAAAATAATAAAATCTGATGTAATTTCCCAAACCAAGGTTCAGAACCTTATGTTCCATTAATAACTGGTCCATATCAATAGCTACACATATTATGGGCTGGTAGAGAAAATAACTAATCTCTTGTTATTTTCTGAAATAAAAATGTTGGTAGTTATGATAGGGTCCTGTCTCCTATATGTTTGGTAGGAGTGCAGGAAAGCACATGTGGCAGGGTTCAAACAGATTTTTCTTTTGAATACACTTCCATTATTATGAAAATACTATTTTTCACTTCAATGAGCTAGGTGAATCTTTAAGACTTCTGTCTAGAAGTTGTGTATAATTTATAGCGGATAATCTTGATTTTTAGCTTTTGAATGATTGTGGAAAGTTAAATTAGCTAACAAAAAATAGAAAAAGGAGTGAAGCGTATGCAAGCAGATGAAATTACCTGGAATTCCTTTCTGCTCAGCACAATCTGCTGTATCTGTGGTAGCAGATGGTTTTTGGAAGAACATCTTTGCTATATTCCCCTGGCAGATATAGGATGCGCTGTACTAAGTCTTCTTCCTTGGCTGAATCAATTTTGTAATGGGGTGAGAAAATGTCAGGAAGAAGAATGATGTTGGAAGACAGAGAACTGAGTAGGTTAAATAAAAGAGTAGTCATTTAAGTTTAGGGAAGGAGTGAATTCAAGACAACATAAAGTGGTTGTAACATAGAGGGGGTGTGGGAAGAGACTCAAGCTAGTAGAATGGGTTGGAAAATACAGAGTTACCACCTCTTTCAGTCTAGTATTATGTAGGTCTGTGTGCATAGGTATTTATGATGACTTATTTATACAATCAGTAGTGGAGAAAAAAGAAACTGTTTTCCCTACAAAAAAGGAAGTTTGTGGCCTAAGAGAATCTTTCTATATTCATGCCTACAGAGATGTTTTTAGTTATACCTATACTGTATTATAAACACCTTAGAGATCTTCATTAAAATAAGGTGAAGAGGTGTGAATGTAAGATTACGCATTTAGGTAAAGCAGAGTCACATAAAAAAAGGAAAACTTTTTTCTCAAAGAAAAGGGAATAATTTTTATAATAAAAATTTGGTAAAATGCGTGAAATACATTATGGAAGTAATCTAAAGTGATGCTTCAGGAAGACTACATTCTTCACAGCTGTGAAACTGAGTAAGTAGATTCAAAGATTCTCTATGGTACTTAAATAACATCAGTTAATTAACCTGTTGACATTTTATTTCTTTTTTTAGTTTCTTTTCTGTTCAAAACAACCTTTTTTGGAGGAATTGCTATTGAATGAGTAGTTTTACATAACTCACTGTGTGAATTTTTCTTGTATGTAACTTCATATTTTTACACAGAATATGGACTGTTGATCTTTTTTGTTTTAGATTAAGTTTTTTAGGTTTTAGTCTTGTGTTTTGGGATATTTCTGTTCTTTCTGGAAGGTTTTCATATTTGAATGGTATGGAAAATATTAAAAAATCAATGTTACGGAAGTTTTCTTGAAGAAGCATTCTTCCAGTGTTTGTTCTTGAACCATTTCTTCATTTCTTCAAAGTTTAATATCCCTAGGTTCATCTATGTTTTTGAGGTTAGACAAGCCAAATTCATCATGCTGAAGTATAATATGGGGCTTTTTTTTTTTTTTTTTAACTCATGCTTGATAGGTTGGAGTAGTTTTCAGTCAAGAAAAAGTTGTCTTGTCTTGTCAACGTGCCTGCCATAGCGTGGCTTTCTTCAGTCAATCAGGGATCTATTAGTGTGAATTTTTACTGGTAACTTGAACATCTGTTTAGTAATTTTCCAAACCATTAGAACTTTACAAGTTTTTTTAAGATCTGTTTTTAAAATTTTAAATTAATGATGTTGGTTCAAAAATGTGAATATCTCTAAGTAGTAGTTTTCCAGTTAAGTCTTTGAGAAACTCAGAGATTTTGTTTTGTATTATATTATTCAGACAAATGTAAGGATAATGGTTAGATATTGAATTACATTGTGCATTCAGTAATGTTTTGTTCCTTGTGAGAATCTTCTCTCTAGATGTATGAAGCTATTTCTTTGAAAACTGAAGGAATTTGCTTCTAGGCTATTTTTCATTCACACAAGTTATACTTCTGAAAAATGGGAAGAACTCTTAAACAAGAGCCTTATCCTCAAAGAAGAAAAAGTAGTTTTTTTTAGGGCCTGTATTTGTTTGGAATTACTGCAAAAAATACCTGAATATGTGTATTTGTTGCAGCTAAGACTCTGAAATACAGTTTTTACAGTTATGGTATAATTTGCCTTAGGAATGTCAATATTAGTGCTTACAAAGAAGTAAGTACTTGTGTTTCTAAAATACAACATAAACATAAAAAATCCTTGCTTTTGTCCTGTAAACATGTCGTGGTTTTACCACAAATTTAGCGATTTTGGACAAGAGATTTCTGAGAGAAGCCACAAACACACCCCAAAATGAAGAAAACACACAAATATCACAGTTTATTTCGCGCACATACAAAACCCGACAAATAAAGTGCAACAACACAGACAAATTAAACTTTCCCAGGGCCTGTGTTGGGATGAGGACGCGCTGGAAACAGTGCTGGTCTCTTTCTGGGCTCCTGGAGAGACGCCGGGGTAATTAGAGGGAGCACATGGCCGATCTGAGGACCACCCCCCCCCAGCAGCATGGGCTTCTGCCCGGCTTTGACTGAAGGAAAAACACTCAAGACAGCTAGAAACCGCGNCGGCTGTCCGGAAATGCCACGTGCGCCAGGAGGGCACTTCCGTTAATGGCGGCCGCCACCAGCGCCATGTTCTTGCCGCTGCCGCCGCTCCGCAGGCTGGTGCAGCCCCAGCACCACTGCCGCCACTGGTGCCGCCGCTCATGCTGGCGCCGCCACTCTGTGGCTCGGCCCAACCCTGCCACGCTCTGGCGCCGCTCCCTTCAGCCCCCAGAGAAGGGGCGGAGGGAGCGCCCTCGCATAAGCGCTGGCCCAGGAATGAGCCCTGAGAGCCAGCGCCCAGCGGCTCCTCTCCGCGCCTGCCCCGCGCTCCGTCCCCGCCTTGGCAGAACAAGCGCGGCTCCTCCCCGGGGCTCGGCTGGGGCTTGGAGCGGGGCCATGGCTGATCCCAGTCCGGGATTGGGGCTGTGCCTCCTGCGGTGGCTCTGGGTGGCGCATGCGCCGCCCATGCCGGGAAGCCCACACGGCGTTGCTCTGGGGCGAAGCCAGGGCCGTGCAGGGCCGTGCTGGGACTCGGTATCGGGCGGGGNCAATACCCACCAGACTGCCGCAGCGGAATCGCCGACCCAACCACCACATGGACACTAGTCCCTGTGATGACGAGGAGCAATGTTACCACAGCCACGTCCAAAGCCGAAGAGGGAGAAATGGCAGCCGTCCGGCCCTTTTATAAGGAGGTCCCGATCCGCGCCTGCCCTCTTCTCATTGGTCAGCCCTCCTGGGGGCCCGCCCCGTGTACGCAGTGGCTCACAGGAAACGCCACGGCTGTCCGGAAATGCCACGTGCGCCAGGAGGGCACTTCCGTTAATGGCGGCCGCCACCAGCGCCATGTTCTTGCCGCTGCCGCCGCTCCGCAGGCTGGTGCAGCCCCAGCACCACTGCCGCCACTGGTGCCGCCGCTCATGCTGGCGCCGCCACTCTGTGGCTCGGCCCAACCCTGCCACGCTCTGGCGCCGCTCCCTTCAGCCCCCAGAGAAGGGGCGGAGGGAGCGCCCTCGCATAAGCGCTGGCCCAGGAATGAGCCCTGAGAGCCAGCGCCCAGCGGCTCCTCTCCGCGCCTGCCCCGCGCTCCGTCCCCGCCTTGGCAGAACAAGCGCGGCTCCTCCCCGGGGCTCGGCTGGGGCTTGGAGCGGGGCCATGGCTGATCCCAGTCCGGGATTGGGGCTGTGCCTCCTGCGGTGGCTCTGGGTGGCGCATGCGCCGCCCATGCCGGGAAGCCCACACGGCGTTGCTCTGGGGCGAAGCCAGGGCCGTGCAGGGCCGTGCTGGGACTCGGTATCGGGCGGGGGCTGCACCTCCAGCAGCGGTTCCTGGCGGCGCGTGGTGCCAGGAACCATGCCACGCTGCCGAGGTAGGGGGGGAAAGAAAGGGGCCACCGAAAACCCACGTGGGCACCAGCACTGCCCGCAGCCCCCCGGTCTGCGTGGGCGGGGGAGAAGGGTCGTCTCTCTCCCCCCCGCCCGGCCGCTGGCCCCACGCGGCAGGAACAAAGACCATTTTTACTTTCGGTTTTACCCTGTGACAAAACAGGAGAATTATGTTCAATGTTTCTTTTTTGGGAAAGCAAATGTGCCCTGTCTTAGAGTTTTTTTGGTATAAAACAGAATTTATGCCTACTTGAAGCATTTAGCATACTCACTGTGTGTTAACTGGATATGAGGATAAATGTTGTCTAATAGCCAAACAGTACTTTTCACTACTTACAATCCTATGTTGATTCAGACAATTACTCCTAGTAGCTTTTGCCAACTGAATTTTTGAGAGCAAGTTGTCTGCTGTAATTTCAGAGAAATGCAAACCTTTCCATGAAAGTTAACACAGTTAAAACAGTTAGTGGTTTTATTAGTAGAACTTGAAGTAACCTGAGCAGCCTATCCTTACAATTTTCTTAGTCCAGACACCAAAATTTCCAGACCTCTATAAAGATAGGTAGGGAAGGTCAAGCTTTTTCTGAGGTGGACATCAATCTACTCAGTTCCATCAAGATAATTATGTGGGGTGGGCGTGTACTGCCTCATCAGTTTCCTGTGCCCTTTTTATTTTTTGAAGCATAGAAGTCTCAGTAACACTGGTGAATATCAGTTCTTACTTTCAGTTGACACCTTCAGAGAGAATACAAGAGACTTTGATCTACTTACTTTTGAAGGCTCTGGTACTTGGACTTCAGACAATGTCAGGACCTTGGCTTTTTTTTTTATGGCATAGTTTGGCATCCAAACATATTTTTGCTTTTTCTAGAAAAGTTACATAAATTCGTCTTTAAGCTTTAGCCAAATTAAAATCTTAAAGACTTTCATTTGTTGTGCTGAACACTTGTATGTGTCTTTAGCTGGACTTGAGGTACATGAATAATACCAAAGCTGGATACTATATATTACTGTGAGAATTTTATTTTCTCAGAAAAAAAAGGTAGTTGTAATAACTGAAACCAAGCAAACTGTTTTTTTGGGGTTGAAGAATTTTGTATTTTCTCACAAAAAGAGATAGCGATATAAACTAAAACCAAGCTAACAGGCTTTTCTGGGTTGCATAATTTATTAATTAGCTCTGAAGTCAGTAGCACTATGTAAATTGGAAGCAACATGGGATTTGGGTTTCTCTGTAAATTTACTTTTCTTGAAGAGCTAGAGCATGACACAGAATAATTGGGAACTGCTTTAGCTGTGTTTCTGAAAGCTGTGAGAGTAAAAGCCATTTTGGGGGACTGAAACAGGCAAGTTCTAGAAGAATAAGCAGAAGCCATCTACAGCTAATGCAAAATATCGGCCAAGCTGATGGAGAAGCAGATAGGTATTTGGGGGACTCTTTCAGCTAAAGAGAACATTGATCTGTAAGAAAGAAATCAAAGTCACTGCAGAACTGTCTGCAGTATTGTATCAAAAAGTGACAATATTGATTCAAAAGCCTCAGAGTTGGAAGAACTTTGAGCCCTTTGCATTACTTTCAGTTCTAGTGAAAAAGGAGTGATAGGAGAAGAGACAAAGAAATGAGTAACACCTGGATGATTCTACTGCTGAGAATTACATCAAAGAATAGTTCAGGTTGAAAGGAATTGCAGAAGATCTATAGTCTAACCTGCTGCTGAAATCAGGACCAGCTATGAGATCAGACTGCTCAGGGTTTCAACCAGTTAGGTCTTGAAAACTTGGAGAATAGATAAGGTGCAATCTCTTTGGGAACCTGTGTCACTCTTTTTAAATTTCTTGTTGTCTGAATTTCTTGGGTTCTATTCTTGTTCTGTAGCCAACACTGTTGTTGAAGTAACTGGTTATATCAGCTCAATAACCTCCTTTTAGATACTGGGAGGGTCCTGTTACACACTCTGAAGTTATCTCCTCTCCAGCTTGAACATACTGATTTCCCTCTGTTTTAATATGTATTTTATCTCCTGACCATGGTGGTAATCACCTCCTTAGCCCACTTCAACTTTTTTCCTGTTTTAAGGGAATATGTGTAGTTAAAATCGGTTATTATCCTAGATGTGTTGTAATGGGTGCCAAATAAAGGATGATAACTCACTTCCCTTGACCTTCTTGCTATTCTACTACTAATACAACCCAGGATGCTGTTGGCTATCTCTACTTGTACGCCGATTTGTGGCCTTGCACCATAGTTATCATGTCCTTTTTAAGCACAGCTGCTCCCCAGCCAGTTACCAGTCACATCACTTTAGGGGACTTGTGCTTCCTAAATTCAGGTCTTTGCATGTGTCACTGTTGAAACACAGATGCTGGCCTGTTCTTCCTCAATGTATAGAGAATGGCAGTCTTGAATATATCAATTTTATTGTGTCATGATCGACCCATAACTTGTTCACTGTTAACTGCAGGCTTTGTGAGATTGCACTTCTGGCCTAATTCAGGTGATGGATAAAGCTGTTAAACAGATTCCAGTAAGACTTCTATGGCATGCTACCCATTACCAGTGTCGTAGGGTGAAAATGAAAGTAAAACCGGTCTTTTTTCCTGCCGCGCGGGCCGGGGGCATGCCTGGGGCTGCGCGCGGGCCGCGGGTGTGCGCGGGGCCGCAGGCGGGCTGT
>VYZS01085578.1:3150-44368 GCA_013400695.1 Neodrepanis coruscans | reverse complement strand
ATCCATGGTGATTTTTCTGAAATCAGACACTTTCACCCTCCTAGACCATGGACTGAAGTGATTTGAAATGGAAATATTTCCTGTCCACTCACTGCCAGTTTCTGTTCCCAGAGTGATATAACAGATGACATCCAGTACAATAAATTCTTTTATTAACCATAAATTTGAGCCTGCTTTAGGGATTTGAAGTGTTCAGTTTCATGCTGAAAAAATGTAATGTTATCCACAGACCATCAGCATGTGCAACAAAAACAGAGCCACAGGTTATGTGACTTTGATCAAATTATGACAAGATTTCTTTTGAATTTCAAAACACTCGAAAAAGCATTCACACTAATATTTTAGTCTCCTATTTGTAAAGATCCAGATGCAGTAATTGATTGTTTTCCACAGGAAACAATAACTTCTAACAAAAATCTCTATACAGAAAGTCAATACCATGAAGAAGTTTCCTTCTAGCAGTCATTTTGTCTAAGAAGGCAGAATAAAATTTAAGTTTTAAGATAGCATTTAAGCACACAGATGAAAAAATTAAATTGGACCCATGTTTCTCTTGAACTTTTACTTGATTTCTTTTTATCAATGTTAAACTGAACAGCTATCCTAAATTGAACAGGGAAATATAAAATAAAATTACATTATTGTGGCAAACTGAGATGTGGATTCAAAGATCATCACTTCCAATATAAATGATAACTTACAAGAGGAATATTACTTGGATGTGATTGTAAAAGATAAACATGGAAACAAATATTTCCTTTGTCGCAATGAAACCTACTCACAGTGGGAGGAGAGGAGGCAATCACACCTGGAACTCCAAGTCAGCTCACCACATACAAGCATGTAAATAAACTACTGGAGTTTACATACTGGAACTTCTGTGGTTGAATGGAATAAAATAAACAACAACTAAAACATGTAAACCAAATGTAATGTGGTTACACTGAACAATCACCATCCACATCTATCAGCATTGTTGGACTGCATTGGGTGTTATTCTATCACTCACATTGTGGCTTTGATTCCTACATTTACTGCCAGAATGTAATAAAAAGAAACTTCTGTCCTTGCAGCTCATTCTTTAGTGAGCTGAATGTCCCATTTCCAAACCTCTGCATGACATTTCACGGCCAGTGGCCCTTATTGAAAAAGAACCCCAAAAGTGAATGGCACGATTAGAGAATTACTCTTACAAATGCAACTATATGGAGAAACCTAAGCTATCCCAACTTGCATTATTCCTAACTAATGAATAAAAGATAAAGGTTTTGTTTCCATTTACGTTCTCAAGGAGCATGGAAAAATAACTTTTCACCTGTTTAGGGCTAGGCTGAGTTAGGTGTTTGTTTTGTCTTTTTGATTCCTATTTTAACTCTTTTTGTAGTTAACCTCTTACTCCTGTCAGAAGGTAAATTAAGGTAAAAATAATTATTAAAGACCGCCAAAATAATTTTCTAAAAAAATATTTAAACAATAAAGCAAAGCTGCAACTCTGGAATAGATCATTCTACTGATTCTTTGAAAAGTATCTTAGCTAAACATTTCATAATAAATGACAGAAAAAGCAAAACCTTAGATATTCTTTCATAACTAAAGCATCAGGCTTAATATCCGACCCTCTCTCCTTTTGGGGCTGTAAATATATGCCTTGTGAAGCAGTATCAGAGTCCTCAGACAAAATTTTGACAGAGTAAATAAAATCAAAGCCCTTTACAATGGAGAATAAGCCTTAACTGTACTCCATAACTACACAAATTTGCCCATAGACACTGGACTAATAGGAGATGCTTCAGAGCAAGATGAGAAATAGAGCTAAATAAGACCTAGTGGGTCTTCCTGTAATTTTAGTGGTAATCTGCCCCAACTCCATTCACAAACTATAGGCTGTATACTGAAGTGCTCCCCTTGGGTTACAAATGAATACACTCCTCTTCATTTCCTGGCAGGAAGGATTGTATAACGTTACACTGAGCTCTGTATTCCACCAGAGTTGGCTGCATTTCAATGGACACTGAAGTGATTTCTGAAACATTATCACCTTCTTGTGAAAAATTCACTGTTAAAAATGTTCACATGAAAAATCTGGAATAATCTTAAGTTTCATATAAACTCAGTATATTAACCTCAAATTCCTTTGATAAGATACTTTTAAAAAGGTATCTAAAGTAACACACCTCAAGGGTGGGAATTCTAAAAGCATCTGAATAGTTACATGGAACATTGACCTAATCACAAAATTAGTTTTGGGATTTCCTGACTCCCCTGTCCAGTCCCTGGTTCTTCCTTCACGCCGTAGTTCTAAACATGTACTTAAAATACTGCATGGGGACCTCATTTTATCCATGTCATTGAAATTACCCCAGTTGTGAAAACAAAAAGGAAAAAAGTAAGGAAACTTTCAATTCAAACTTCTTTAATAATGTGATTTACAATGCAGCTCACCAATAAGTGCACTAAAGCAGGCAGGGAAGGAAGAGCAAACAGCAAAGTGGGAGGAAGCAGATGGGAATGAAAATTTCACTACACACAGTTTCACTGTGAGTCAATATAAAACAGAACTACATCCCTGAGCCACAAAAGAGAACAAATCCCATTGAAAGTTAATAGGAGACAGGGCACTCTATTTTCAGAATCCCACTCCAAGCTTCTAAGGATCTGCTCACACTTATGGGGTGAAGCTTAAATCACCTATTTATACCCCAAATCTCTGAGACTTCAAGGGCAAGCCCAGCACAAGATTGAAAACGTCGCTAAAAAGGTTTGCAATTCAGCAACGCCCCGTTCCCACACCGTATTCAGAGTTCACCCACACAGAGCACTCTTTATGCTCGGGGTAAATTGCACAATTTACCAGTTCCAACTTCCATCCTTATTTTGGTACTACTGCCTACAGTTAGGGGCAAGCCCGGACAGGAAGGTAACGTTGATTCCCATAGAAACTGGAGGAGTAGGAAGCAGTGTAGGCAGGATTTACAAAGGCTTTGAGACGAGATACAAACTGGCACCTAAATAGCTCAGGTAGAGGAAAAGAACTGAATCCTTCACTGGTTGGGCAGCTGTACCAAAAGTTATGGTGAGGAGGGAAAAAATCTGTCCCTTACAGCCTACTAGTAAAGGAAGTTATTCCCATGGGATAAACTAAAGATGCAACTCCACAATGTGCTCCCTGAGAACCCACGGCATGGGCTGTTCCAGGACGCACCAACGCAACACGGGCTGAAGACAGCAATGAATCAACAAAGCCTAAACATGAGAAACTGCAGTGCCAGCCAACTGCTCCGCTTTGGCTCAGCCAGGAACACCAGGACAATGCCCCACCAGCACAGCTGTCCTGCTCCTGCTGCTCAGCTCCCTGGCTCCAGGCAGCCTGGGGGGCTGAGCACTGACCTGTGCTCACAAGAGGCACCCAGATCCTCCCCACATGGGATGCACTGTGGAAGTGACCTGTGCTGTGAACTCGTGCCCCAGTTTAGAAGGCAGCAACACTCCCACATGCACAAAGAAGCACCAGATGAGAGGCTTGTCCCAGCTTTTGCATCAAGTCAGTCATAGCAGTCCAGTGCTGGGCAATCACAAAGAACAAAACCACCTGAAGTAGGAAAGAAAATCCTACCAAAACAGAAGTGAAAGTGTTGACACTGATTTTAACAGGTAGGATTTTAGGTCTTTATACAAAACAACCCAACAAAACCAGAAAACAAAACCACTCAACAAAACCCTTGGTATTCCATATTTAAAAGGGAAACAGATAGGGGTGTTTTTTCCACAAGCAGATGACAGAGGCCTGCATAGAGATTGTTTAAATCATTCTATAATATAAAAAGATAATGTGACTATTAAAAGTCTCTAAAGTTGTATTTTTTATTGTTTTCCATTTCAGGCCAGTCACATCTGAAATACGTATGTTTAANCACCAGATGAGAGGCTTGTCCCAGCTTTTGCATCAAGTCAGTCATAGCAGTCCAGTGCTGGGCAATCACAAAGAACAAAACCACCTGAAGTAGGAAAGAAAATCCTACCAAAACAGAAGTGAAAGTGTCGACACTGATTTTAACAGGTAGGATTTTAGGTCTTTATACAAAACAACCCAACAAAACCACTCAACAAAACCACTCAACAAAACCCTTGGTATTCCATATTTAAAAGGGAAACAGATAGGGATGTTTTTCCACAAGCAGATGACAGAGGCCTGCATAGAGATTGTTTAAATCATTCTATAATATAAAAAGATAATGTGACTATTAAAAGTCTCTAAAGTTGTATTTTTTAATGCTTTCCAATTGCAGGCCAGTCACATCTGAAATACGTATGTTTAACTGAGCAGCTAATAACTTCTAGTTTTAACAATTTAGAATATTTACTGTTTGGACCTAAACATTCTTATATTATGCTTTTCTGTGAGCTAAACTAACTTCACACATAATTTTAACCTGCATTATTTGGGGGAAAAAAGTCATTCTCTTTTAGCCAGTAAAATAAAAATTTTAAAAGGGGGACTTTCACAAAACAGATTATTTTTCAGATTTTTATATGCAAATAGATGCTACTGAACCAAATTCCCTTTCATAAATCCCAGAATCCAACCCAGTGGCTTGTATTAATCTTGGAGTTCCATAACTTTTAAAGGAAATTATTAGGAAACATACAGAAATATTTTTATTGTGTATATATATAAAAATCAAGAAAAGCTCATTTTAGAAAGATAAGGTGCATCTTAAGTAACAATATGAGTTTGGGATTCCCGTGGAGAACTAAAATCCTCCATTTGAAAATACAAAGCAAAGTTAATTAGAAAACACAGTTTGAGTGAAGCGGGTTCTTGTAAAGAGTTCTTAGAAAGGATCACCTTGAATGTGTTTGATGCTGAGGTGACGCCATAACTTTTCTCCACACAAAAGCAGTCAGCAACAGAGCACAACCAGATGTTAAGTTTTCTTTTCTTAGTTTCTGTAAACCTCTGTGACCTCCCTCAAATTAAAAAAGGGAATAGCATTTTTAAAGCCACAGGAGCTATCATTAGTGAAGCATTCTAAGGATTTTCATTAATTCATAGCCAGCCAACCAGGAATTTTCCCACAGCCGTATACAAAAAAAGTCAGGGAAGTCATTGATTGCTTGGTTGGATTTGAATGTAGTCAGAAGTAAGATCAGAAATATCTAGGCCCTCCCACTGATATAAGAGTGAAGAACATAAGGAAGGTCAGAAATTAAAATCCAAGTCTGCCCACCAACCATGAGGAAAAATCCAGCACTGCCTTATTACACTGGGTATGGAAACTACTGCTACATACAACTTTGTGAGGCAAAGCATCATATAGATAGATAATTACAAATCAATTATTTGGAAACTTTAAAGCCCAGAATGTACAGCTCCAATCAGAACTGCAGACCTGTCATCTCCTTCAGACAGCAGCCTCAAGACTTAGGTTGATGTTGTCCAGGTGTCGGTGCAATGCCCACAGTTTATAGCAACTTATGTCATGATACACACATTTAGCTGGAGCCCTTTGAACTTCACACACCCCTCATTCATCCCTTATTGTTTCTGCTAACCCAGGGTTCAGCACAAGAGGAGCTTGTACTCTCAATGTGAGATCATCAGAATGCAAAGGTTACAGAGAACAGAAAAATGCATTTCAACAGCATTGCCCTTGAAGACACTGCACTGACCTCCGCATTCCTGGGACATGCTGTGCTCTGCACATTTGTAAAGGAAAAGGTAGAGACTCAAAGACTGCTGGCTTGCAGACTCCAGGCTGCCAACAAAAAGGTACACCAGTGAACACAGAGGTCATCACTTCACAGGCACCTCTGGACACTGTCAGAGCACCAGGCAATACAAATTTGATTCAGATCAGTGATGGACACACAACTCTAGAATTCTTCTTGAATTAACCAGAACATACATCTCAGAGGTTGTGCTTTCAGGCCTGAAAGACGGGTATGGCACCTGATCTAGCATGAAATCTCCTAGCACAAAGCTACCTCTCACATTCATTTGGGCACATGAGAATATGAGTGATGAGCCCCAAAACCAGATTTACTATTTTGCTGAATAACAGCCCAAGACCAGATCCATAAACGTAAGAACAGTGAAGGGTGCTCATGCACCCACAGTTTTTAACTTAGGAGGCAACATGAACTAAGATCATTAATGTGTATTTGACAGATTGCTATGACATATATTCCATATGTTCCATATCCATTTATGCAGCCATAAAAAAGCAATTCCTGCCCCTTATGTTCTGTGTCATGCACACCTGCAGATACTTAACATAATCCTGTTGTATTCCTTCTTTCCTCTCTACATAAACCTATTCAAAAGGTTTTGACAACCATGATTCCAGCCCTAATTATTGATAACACACCAAGAAAAGGATTTCATACTTACCTCTTCTTTCTTGGTAATTATAAATTAAGAAACTCATTTAGGGCCAGTAATGGATTGTTTAATGTGGATTGAAGAAGGAACAGAGGAGTTTGATATACTGGACAGCTCTGGCAGGAGCAGAAAACTATTTTGCTAAGCAAATATAAGGAATTCATGCATGTGTTTGAAGATACTCATCACCCACTGCTTAAGGAACCTACAAAGGAATGGAGGGGGCTTTAAAACTACAGAAACAGCCCCTTAGTGTGTGTTCTTTACTAGACTCTGACAGAACATTTTGAAAAATGCTGATCAACAGCCAAGAGACAAGGAAAAATATGGATGAATGTTGAACAGGATACCAAATTAGGATGCGGACACTTCCTTTTGCTGTCCCTTGCTACCTGAGCAATGCATCAAGGACAGAGCACCAAGAGGCAGTGTTTGGCATATCCATGGGACTTCTGCACCTTTACCAGCACAAGAAATAATAAAAACAGGATGTCTGGAATAATTCTTCCCAGTCAATAGTGATATTACATTGTAACAGTGTTCAAGTGAGACAGAATTCCAAAGAATAGAGTACATCCTGAAATATGCTGATGCCTGACGCTGTCTTAGATATGATGCTGAAAGTACAATTTACTAAGTAAAATAGATTGAAGGAGATTAAAACACACACTTATACCCTGGCTTGGCTGGCAGACTTTTGGATAACCAAAGTGATAACTTCTGTGTTTCTGCTGTATGAATATTGCAATAAGTCTACCCATTACAGGCACAAGCCACTATTCACTACTTTAATATGTATACAAGTGGTTCAAATTTTTATGATAAAATCACATAGAAATATTTGGTGTAAAGATGTGCCACTCCTTATTGAGCAGAGCTGGGAAAGACACAGCTGGACAGTGCAACAATTATAAAATACTCCATGCATGAAAAGAGAAATCCTTTTTCAAGACTGTGCCTAAATTTTGACCCTTAAATAAAGTTTCACATTACCATAACCTAAAATTAGGTACTTAATATGTACTGATTTAACCTCATTTAAAGTTACTGTAACTTGCACTTCCATTAACAAATTTTCATAATTAATATCAGGATAAGTAACAAATAAGTGTTTATGTATCTGATACAACTTGTATGTGTTTTTTTCTAGGTGTGATGTATTAATGCATAATGTTCATTTTTAAATGTGAAAATAACACATGCCATAGGAACATCAACATTAACCAATACTTTCAGAAAACATATTTTTCAAATACAATTCATTATACTGGTAGCAATACATATAAAAACAAAGTAATATACTTGAAAAATATTCTGACTTCTAAAAACTGAAAATGGCATTCAAGTTTAACAGCTCTGCAGTAATTCTTCACGCTCCTCTTATCTTGTTTGCTTCTAAAAACACATGCTAAATCTAGGGGTAAAATTCAGCCTTCGAGCAGAATTAAGCAGGCAAGTTCACATCAAAGCTTTGTTTCATCATCTTCAGGCTGATCTGTTGGAAAAGACAGCTGGTCCTTATTAAACACCCTTTAAATGTTGCAGTTTTAATTAAGCAACAACCATGTTATATTGCCATTTCCAAATAATTAACTAAAGAAAAGCTAGTATCATCTAATCATGCCTGCTTAAGATCCTTTCACTGATGAACTATAAAGTACTGATCTATTAAAGCAGAACTTTTAAAATAAATGTCTCAAGATTTTAAATGACCAAGTCTGATACAGCAGTTACTACACTTCTACTTAGGGGAAGTGCGGCAGGGAGTGGAGTTCAACACCTAAAGTAAGAGATGTGTTCTAGAGAGGAAATTAATCAAATCTGTAACAGTCCTAAGAGACTTCAACTGCAGAAACCCTGTTAACAGCTGATGAATTAGGATCATATTCAAATTTCCCCGTTTCATACAAACACATAAGCAAAAACAATTTTGTTGTTAATATTGAGTTAGTTTCAATTACATAAACAGACACATGTTTGCATAATTTTTTTCTCTAGGTTGTTTGAAGGCTCATCCTGAGAACACAGCATTTAACTACAGCCTCACTGATTCTCAGGAAATATTCATCTGCTAATTTAAACACTAATATATTTAGGCTACTTGGTGCTTTTTTAAATCCACTTAAACAGGCAGATATCAGCACTTTTTGACATGGAGTAAAAATGGGGTCACGTTCTCTGCTACATTACTTGATGAATGAAACAAAAAAACTTCAACAACAAACCCTGGAGGGATCCTGAAGCCAAATTCCAAGCTAAAGAAAGTGATACAGACGCCCACCTGCACGGGTGACCATGCTTGCAAAGCCTTGCACTCAACATGTTGCAAGTCTGCTCATTAGAAAAATGCACTAAGCTTTAAGGGACACATCAATTCTGAAACACTATCACATTGTTCTACGTGCTGGGGGGAGAAATCTATTGATTCTAAAAAATTCAAAAAAAAAGGGCAGGTACAGAACTGCTGGCATCTGGTCTGCAGAGCTTTCAAGCAATTCTGGAACTGTCTAGAGATTAAAGAATTCCCTTATGGCAAACATTAACACCTTCCACCATGCTCCATCTAAGGTCTGTCCTCTGCTTAATACCGCTTAACATTTTTAAATACTCTGTAGGAGAAAATCTGATTTTTTTCAACTGTCAGAAAATAATAAATAAAAGGTGCAGTTTAAACTTTGGTATATTATTTCTTATCATTTGACAAGGTATTCTTCCCTCTACACCAAGTTCCAAAACATGCATTTAGCTGGGAAAAGTATTTCAGTAAGACCTGTGTGCTTAGCAAATTCCCAGCTGTAGAGGAGCATGAGTCTGCTCTGGGATGCCTGAGGAGATAAATGATGTTTGAGGATATAGCACCATGAGCCTAAAGAGTAATGAGCCAGGCAGAGCTCCTGATGGTGGAATGGTAGGAAATGGGTCTCTGCTATAAAAGCAAAGAGGAAATGGAAAGCTCCTCAACTGAAGAGAAGAAAAGGTGACACAGAAAGAGTTTCAGGGGAGAATGAATGGGAACAGAGATTCCCAGTATGTTTGAGCAGCTTTGCTCAGGTACAACTCCCTGCTAAGAAGGGGGGCAGGTTTGCTAAAATGCTGTATTAGTTATTCTTTGTCGTCATACAGTCTCATTAAATTTAAGCTTTATTCTGAACACAGTTCAGTGCCAGGAACTTCAGAGGAATTAAACACATGAAAAAAATTACTCATGTGTGTAGTCCCATTAGAATCTACAAAACAACTTGAGAGTAAAGTTGTTCATGTGTTTAACACTGAATAAATGAATCTGAAATATACTCAAATCATCCTCAGATCCCAAGTCTGTCTTCTCTGTGCACCTCATGGCTTGTTTACAGGATGAGAAAAATTCAGAGACTACTTTTCCAGAATAGCTCCCCATGTGGACATACTTATTCTAGATTAAAAGAGGCCTTTCTCTGATTTATTTTTTCTGGATAAAGGTTTGCATATGATGTAGTAAGATCATCCATATGGAAAGCCCATCCATATGTAAAGCTACTTTGCAATACTATTCTGCTTTGAGCAAACGTTTTACCTTAAGCTGAAATAACATTGTGTGTTGGAATACTTGAAATTTCTGTTAAATATCAATTAAAGAAATTCTAGACTTACCAAAGTCAATCCAAATTACAAAATCTTAGAACCACTGAAATCTGATAATTCTTAGCAACAGTAATGTCAAGTTACTCGTCCTGGCATTAACAGCTTTCCTGCTGCAGAATCACATTGAGCTTGCAAGACAAATGTCAGTGTATTACTAGAAAAAGTCATCAATACAGGCATATATTTTGCAATAAATGCTGCTAAAAAAAATTCACATCTAAAAGTTTAGTTTTGAAAATGTTATCTACTAGGACTAATTTTAGCGGCTATAAATAAAACCAACAAATATTTTCTCATCACATTCATTTGAAGTCAGTCTTTTACTGCAACAAAGTATGGAGGATACTTAAAACTGTATTTTGAAGAGTGAAAGGAAAATGAGCATTAATTCTATAAATGCAGCAAAATGGAATGCAGATTTTCAAAAACAACACTCAAATGATAAAAAAGATTGATGATAATAAAAAAATTATAAAAAAGATCAGGGGATCACACACTTAAAATTTTAACAGAGGAAAATATCCAATGTGTGTGTATCTAAATGCACATACAAACACCCAGCTATCTACATTTTATTTCTCCTTAAACAACCATTGAAAGTTAAATGATATTTTTTAGATTGCATTAAATGAAGTGGTTGAATTGAAGTAATTCTCAATGGCATAAATAAACAATCTAGACATTTTTACTTTGTATAGAATGTTAAGATTTATTCATGCCCTTAGCATACATTAATTAGACACTACTTATAAATAACCTGCAATAAGAATATCTATTTGAATAGGATACAATTACTTAGGGCTTGTGTCTTTTCAATCAGTCAGTGTCCCTGCAGTGTTTAGAGTGGCAGAGGGGAAGTGGCCTGTGGTTAAACAGAGGAAATACCAAGGAATTTTAATAGAGCAAATAGTCTCTTTACTTCCTACAGGGTACTACTTCAAAGGCAACCCTGCTCCAGAGCAGACAATGTGTTAGAGGGGCCATCAGTCATTTAATAGTATGTCAAGTCTACTCAAAACTTACATGCAGCCCAAGATAAATATCACATAACTGAGACAATGGGTACCATCCTGCAGTCATTACTCTAATAAGTGCTGCCCTGCCTGGATTACGGAGGCAATCATGCACAAGAGAGGTATTACAAAATCAGACTACGAAATAATAACTACACATAATTAGACAAGGTATCTGACAAATTGGCCCAGGAGTCTGAACTTGAAACTGAAAATGTAATAAGACCAGAAAGTAGTAAAACTATTTTATAAGCTAAAATGGTCCATTTGTTGTGAGCAACAGAGACAAAGGCGGCGTTTTGCTAATTGGAATGAGTGTTAAGTTTTACTGATCTAAAAGCCAGTCAAAATTATTATATTAAAAAAACTATGTTGTGGTACATTCCTGTTTAATACACACAATGACATTAATTATGTAAATAAAAAAATAAATCCTGAACAAATTGATCTGTATATTTCTATAAACATCAAAATACACTAATCAGGTGTTACGACTTTCAATAGTGCTAATTTGCGTAAGAGCTGATGCCAAACTCGACACAAACATACCCACTGGTCCTTATGAGCCTGTGCAGTATCCTGCCCACGTCCCATGAGACACATAATAGACACACTGAGCCAAAACATTTTATTCCTAATTCCCAGTTAAACAGGCCTAATAGGGGAGTCTAAACCTTTAACAGTTCTATCCAACAAAGATTCAGGTCTTACGCTTTATAAAGGTTTAAAGTTTGTTTTTCCACACTCCTCTTTTACACATTTCCCGATGCTTTCTCCTTTCTAAACTATGCCCTACAAACTTATGAACCGTGTGTTGCAGCAACGTTCTCAAAGGTTCTGATCTGAAACCAAGAAAATCCTTAGTGACAGTATAACAATAAGGAAAAGCAATGAAAGTCAGTGTTCCCTCCAGAGTTCTCGGATCACCACGCTTCATCTACATCTGTAATATCAGGAGAAAGGAAAGAAACAAACCGAAACAACACAAAGCTTATTAAAAAATATTTTTTGAAAAAGCCAATCGAGAAAAGTCTGACAGCAAAACACACCAGAAACAGGAACAAAAGGCAAAGACCAGCAACAAAACGTTTAGCACCTTCCTCCCCCTTCCCCCTCCCGTAAATTTCCTACATCCTCTGGATAATGATCAGGCCCGGACCTAAGACCCCAAGCCGGCCTCGAATCATTAAAATAACAAAGCCCCAGCGATCGCTTTTATCCTTCTCGCAGCGCAGGTCGGCTCGGCAAGGGGAGAGCGCTGGTGGTAAAGGACCTGTTGAGTGACTTCTTCACACTCGCCGGCTACGAGCTGCCTCCCTCCCCCGGGCAAGAAACCAATAAATATCCCTTCCCGGGAAATGCCACCCTCTCTCCCGGCCGCAATTAACTCCCAGATGCAGCGCCCCGGGGCAGCGTTATTAGTTGCAGAAGTGTGTTCCCCCCACTCCCGTGGCAGCTCCTTCCCTCCCTCCCGGAGCAGCGCGGCCGCGGAACCCTCCGCATCCCCCCGCGCTCGCAAAAACCCCGTCCCGCACTCGGCTGCCCCGCGGGGACCCAGCAGCTCCACTCCACTCCACTCACCCTCCCTCCGCACGCATCGGCCAGCGGGCCCCTCCTGCCGCCGGCTGCTCCCGCGGCCGCAGCGAGCCGGGGAGCACCGAAACAGGCGGCGAGGGCGAGAAGGAAGGAGCCGAGGTGCAGCCCCGGTGCCATGGTCCCAGCGAGCCCGGCAGCGCCGGGGCGGCAGCGCTGCCCGTGTCCGTGCGTCTGTCTGCGCTCTGTCTGTCTGTGTGTGTGTGTGTGTCTGTGCATGCGCGCCTGGCCGGGGGCGGGGGGTCCGCCCGATGTCTGCGCTCTGTCTGTCTGTGCCGCTCCAGCCTCGGCGAACGGCAACAATGGGAGGGAGCGGGACCCCTCCGGCCACTTTCCTCCTGTGTGCTCCGCTCCTTTCCCTTTGGCCACAAGCCAAAGATCAAGCATAGATCTTTGACAGTATTTCATGCGTTACAGAATCACAGGATCAATTAGGTTGGAAGTACTTCTGACATGTATTAAGTCCAAACTATGGCCCAACACCACCATGTGAACTAGACCATGGCACTAAGTGCCACATCCAGTTTTTCCTTAAACACTTCCAGGGACAGTGACTCCACCACCTCCCTGGGCAGCCCATTCCAATGCCTAATCACCCTTTCTGTGAAGTAATTCCTCCTAATGTCCAACCTAAACCTCGCCTGGCACAGTGTAGGACTATGTCCTCTGGTCCTGTCGCTGCTGCCTGGGAGGAGAGGCCGATCCCCACCTGGCTACAACCTCTTTTCAGGTAGTTGTAGAGAGTGATGGGGTCACTTCTAAGCCTTCTGTTCTCCAGGCTAAACAACCTCAGTTCCCTCAGCCGCTCTTTAATTACACTTTGATTAAGGAAGACAAGCTGCAGCCATAATATTTTGATCATAAAATTTCAATTGCAGAAAATGCAATGGAAGTCATATGGAATGATAAATATTTCAGCTTTTTAACTGTGACCAAAACACTTTCCTTTAAAATAAAATAAATCACATTTCTAATAAATTTCAAATGCAAGGTTTTCCAATATATAAGTGAATCACATCAGGTACAACTCCCATGCCTGAAATTCTCAAAGCCATGTAAGAGACAGAGCAGTCCAAGGCTTCTCTGAAGCACAGAACTACATTTAGCTTGGAAGGGACCTCAGGGGGTCATTATGCCTAACTGTCTGCTCAAAGTAACCCTACCTTCAGTTTTAGATGAGGCAGCCCAGGGCCTCATCATACATCACTTTTACATATCACTTAACTCCAACTATTTTTGAAAACTTTCATTTTAGTACATTCTGCTGCTGTGATTAATCTTGGACCAAAAATTATCTTAATGGAAAAGAAAACTTCATCATTTTAAGATATTATTAGAAAAGACATTACAGTTTAGATTAAAATAGTATGTAAACCCACCACTAAGCCAATCAGTTGAAAGGAAACATGAGCAGCTGGTAATTTTTAACTAGCACTGGTTTTACACCTATCACAGGGTTTTTCCGTTCTCTCTTACTATTGGTGAAAATCATACAATAAAACTCTCCTAAACTGCTTGTTTAAGTTGATGGATCACAGTCCTTCCACTCACAGCTACCTTTGAAAACAGGTTTGTGGCTTCAGGAGGGTTATAGCCCTTCATTGTGGCGTGAAAAGAAATTACATTACTGCCATTAAACATTTTTTTAGCACAGATTGGAGATTAGGCCATAGTTCTTTAAGACTCTGGGAACAAATGATTCTTACTTTTGATCTCCATTTTTCCTGCAGGCTGGAATTCTGAAAGAGAGAACATTAAGTCTACAGTTGGAATTTCACTGATTTTATGATGAAACATTTTTGATCAAGTATGTCCCAGACCAGGATGGGAGTTCAGCACTTTTTCCTGACAGTACACTGTACACTTCTATCTGAGCATTCTTGCTTTACTTTCTCCTTAAAAGAGAAAGTGACTTAGAGGTGACCCAGCAGGCTTGAAATCTTTTTTTTTATTTATTTAATCAAGTCAGGCTTCATGAAACCTGTAAATAACTAGTCCTTTTATGTTTGAATGCACTGCAAAGGACATAAAACAACATATCATAGCTAATGAAAGGAAGATAGATGTATGTACAGCTTATTTCCAGGTCAATAATACCTCTGCTGCCCATAACCACCTATGTCAAGCAATGATTCCCGCTGAACACATCTTCATTTAGCAAAAAAATCTCCTTCTAAACCATAGGGAAAACTGTTCAACTTTTTCTATTAACAGAGACCTAGTCTGCTGTAATTTTGAAGACTAAGGAAAATTAACATCTCTGCTATTGATGCATTAGTCTCTGATGATTTTCACATAAAACCAGAATGAATAGTGACATTGCCTCAGTAGCAGAATAACTGAAGAAGTCTCAGCTGCCTCTGGCAATACCCAAAGAGTAAATACAACCAACCATTTCACTGCTAAGACCTCAAACTCAGTAGCACAAAGCAAAAATGCCATCTGACAAAATCAGCATCAATGTCTCCTTCCTAATAGTTCAGCTTAAGCTAATAACTAAATGACACATCTGAAAAAAGAACTCCTCCATACTGCCATGTTCAACTGAGTCCTGTGAATGCTGAATATAAAAGTATTCCATTGCTTCATATACATTTAGAAAAATTTCCACTGAAATCTTTTGTGGAAAACAGTAGTGGAGAGGCAGGAATCAAATGACCATATTTTAGGTTCTCCAAACTACTGCAAGTTAATGTGAGGGCAAAAGTGGCTGTGGGGACTCTGCTTGTCTGTAGGCTCTTTTGTCCTTTTCACAACAGTCTCTTGTTTCCAAGTAGTATAGAATGCATAATATCCAAAAGTCATGGGTATCAATATCCTGCATTCTACAGCTGGTTTTGGTTGCTACTCTCCCTTCTTGCTTAAAGCTAGAAAGCTTTTTTCTTTCCTTCCCTTTTCTGAGCAGCTGTTCCCAGATGGAGGAGAAAGTGAGAACTCAGCAATTCCTATAAAAACACAAAAACTCGTGTAATAAGTTTCTGGTATATGGTTAAAAATTCCCTATCAAATCCTCCTATTGCTCACAATTCATTCCTAGGCTTGCAAGTTGTACGCTCCATCCATAGTTCATATTTCTAGCACTGAATTCTCTCCTAAGAGAGATTGACCTTGACTTCAAAAGAAATTATGAAAACAGCTCATTTTGGGGCCAGAAAGGCTCAGAGAATATTCAGCTTGGTCAATCATGACTATTGCACACTCCTGTTACAGACAGACACTGTTAGGAAATGAGGATGAGCTATGGGGAACCAAGCAGACACTGTGCTAAAAGAGATCCCAGAAACCCTTCAATGGGAGTGTCTTCAGGAACTTCATCTACTTCATCTACACTCTACTTCCTAAGGCCATCCAGGCAGTACCAGTGGGTGCCAGCCTCCAGAACAACTCCGCCCAACTGGCTGCTCCTCTCTCATGAGTGGCAAAGAGCACACAGCGAGCTGTCCTGGCAGACAACTTCCTCCTGCTGTGTCCACACATTTATTGGCACTTCTGGAGTAGTCGCTGCTGTGTCTAGATGGGACTTGAAAGTGGAATTAGATGCATGAATTCTGCTTTAACACTGGCAGCCACCATTTCTATATCCAGATGCTTTGCAACAGGTCCTCAAACTGAGCATCCAAGTCCTTAATGTTGATGAAGCCAGACCTTACAGAAAGCCTTGTACTCTCTTCTGCTCACTTTTTTTTGTCACCCTGTCATGTTTAAGCTTCCTTTCTCAGAAGTCTGTCTTCAGGTATTTGGGGATGTTTTGAGGCTTGTAGAGTTCAGAAAATAGAGACTGAATGGTCTTGTGACCTTTCTGGATGACTTAATCTCTTCCACAGGAAATTGCACTTAATGACCAAAGAAGTTCCAGTCCTATATTCCTAAAGGCTCAAGTTAGCATCAGATGTAGGAGTAAGGTATGGTGAAAAGGAAATGACTGAAATAAACCAAACAGTCATTATATGGAAATTACCTCTGATCACCATCAAATGAACAATTTATCAGTGATCCACGGATGCAAACCTTCATATAATATTACCACTTCCCAGACCTCACAGTTCCCTGTATTGTATACAGGCCTTCTACTGGCAGAGAATTTTTGCAGTCAAATGTCTAGTTTCTGTATTTTTGTTTAGCTTTGCATCTGTTTATTCACATAAATATAATAAAGGAACAGATAGTTCAGTTCTCTTAGATTATTCAATTTACTGGTGTGACACCAAACACACTTCTCCCTGCACCAAAAGCAATGAACTGACTCACCCTGTGGCCACATGTTGTTTCTGAGAAATGAGGGAGCAGGGCAGGGCTGCATCTTTCAGCAGCAGTCTTCTGTTACCCTGGATTAGGTGTAATATGAAACTGCAGTTTTAGAGAGAAGTAGATTTATGATGCAAAGAAAATTAAAAATTGCATGGATGAGTCATTTTACAATGAAAATTCTGTTGAAGTAGAACCAACAACTGTGTCCCCAAAGTTATGTACATTTTATTATCTAACAACAATTGAATAACTTTTAATATTCAATTTTAAAATAATACATTCTGGCAATATAGAGATTTCATCTTGAACAACTATGAAAAATGCAAACTAAGATCCCCACAATGCAGTTTGAATAAATGCAAGAAATGCTAATAAAGTAACATCTTTACAAAAGTTTCTCAGTTTTAGTTCTACTCAGCCCTTTCTTATTACAGCACAATACTTTCCACGCAGACAGCCTGTCATTTCACTTCTGCAGGGAAATACGGGGGAGGGGGAACAACCCTAACCTGATTTAACAGTCTATTCTGCAATTCAACAGCATCCTGTGGCAATGTCTGCAAAATTAATCCGAGCACACTAAGGGACCCCTCACTGAGCATAACCTGCCTTAAACCCTTTCCCATTTAACTGAGGGAGAGCTATTTGCACAAGCACTTCATGATGACATCATTTGTTATTTTAGGCCAAAAGCTAAGGGTAATTAAGAAGAATTAAGAAAAAGTTTTGAAATTTTTTGCAATTAAAACGCATAGAAACACTGGTAACAGATACTGTTGCAGAACAATAGGAACATAGCTGGAAGAATTAAAAAAAAAATCTTATTACTGTGCAACCATTGTGGAAGAAGATTGGAAAGCCCTTTGTCATTAGCACCTCATTCTACTCCCACCAAGGGAAATACACAAACAAAAGAAAACATGAAAGCTAAAGGCATATGGGAATTGCATTTTTTGTTTTTATCATAGATAATCCTCAAAATATACTAGTGTAATTTTAAAACATTTTGTAACTGATTTAGAAAAGAATGCACAGCAATTCTGCAAGACTGAGCTAAAAAACAAAAACAGAGGAAGGCCCTGTTAGGAATGACAATTGTTGCTGGCAGCCCTAACTCTCAAACAAACACACTCAAGGTTCTTTTTATCTACAGTCTGGCACATTCTCTTAAAACACAAATTTGAAGCAGTTGGATATCGGGATTTAATTAGCTGCTTATTTTTGGAAAGACTAAAATGAATATGCAGATAATAAAGGACTGCAAGGAACAAGATTTGCTAGTACTTTCATGGAAAATTAAAGGCTGTTAATATGGTAAGGTACAATAGGTAATTATTATTTGTTTCTAATTAGATTATAACAGTAGCAACTACTGAAAACGGCACTCCTAAACTTTAACTTTTCACAAGACTTACTGCCCAGGATCATATGTTTACAGAGGAAAGAAGGGAAAGATTTTCTCATCTAAAAATTATATACAAGGAAACATTTTCCACGTAACGGACTTATGTCTTACAAAAGTCTCCAGCCACAGCCGTCAGCATTCTAATGCTGGTGCCTCCTGAGAATGCTTTCCTGGGACTTCCTTTCTCTGCCAAAACGAATTAGAGCAATTTGCAGAAATATTGTCAGAGAGCCACATCCTGTAGCACAGAGTAAGATGCAACTCTGAAGTGAGAGAAATGCATTGCACTGTATGTCTCAGTCCAAATATCTACAAAATAATTTGTTATCCTTCTAATGTGATAAAAGAATGAAAAAATGAAAATCCCGATGGCAATAAATGTTTCTGCCTGGCAAATGTGTGCATTGACAGCACTGTATTTATTACCTCAGAAGAACTGTATCAATAGATATTGTAGCAGAAATCATTCTAAGTTTGACACCATAATGAGGAGGGGTTTTTTTTTTGGAATTATTGGCTACTTTGCCAAATAATTTTGGTTGGAAAAGACCTCTAGGATTGAGTACAACCTTTGACTATCACCTTGTCAATTAGACCATGGCACCAAGTGCCACATCCAGTTGCCTCTTGAACACGTCCAGGAATGGAGACTCCACCTCCCTGGGTCGCCCATTCCGATGCTTAACAACCCTTTCCGCGAAGAAATTCTTCCTGAGATCTCCTTTTTCGAATGTAAAAATATTCGAGGCAAGATTTGAAAAGGTTGGCTGTTCAGACGATCAGAAAATATTAAGCACCCTCCCATTTTCACTCCGCTCGTTATTGTTCTGCTCATTATTGACAGCTCGGAGCTTTTGAAAATCAGGCCCAACATCAGGCACTTGTACGCACGCAGAATATAAATTCGGTCACCAGGTCTGTACAATGGAAAGGGACAGTGAGTCCCCTGCGGGGTCCCGTGTGCCCACAGCCCTGCTCGGGACTGCGGGATCGAATCTCCGGGAACATGGAGGACTGTCATTATTAAATCCAACCACCAGAGGGCAGAAGCAGCCCAGCACTTTTACAGGCAGTTCAACTGCAGACTAAAACTGTTTCAAAATGTAAGACTTTAAAGTCTGACTTAATATGAAAAAGCAAAATAAATAGCCAGCAATCTTTACTGCGGAATACTTGATCTGCTATCTTCTTAATTTTCTTGATGTGGCATAATTCATAGAATCTGTATCCCGAGATATTTTGGAGAAAGGCTATGGTCCATGCAATACAATTCTGAAGATTAAAAGTGTGAACTCTGTCATTAAAAGAGATGTATTCATTTTCATTTAATATATAAAACGTAACTTGGTTACAGATAGACAAAAAACTGCCCCAGAATCCAGAAATTGTGGACATGCATTTAAAACCTTGGAAGGAGTAAATTGACATGGACTGGTAAAATAAAAATTTGGTGCTAGAAGCACAAAAAAGGATTAGAGAAAAACAAGGTACAATAATTAAGTCGGTGCAAGGTTATGGAATTTTGTTTTTTAAAGGTCACCATGAGATAATGAGTTTGAAACATGCAATTTAAAAATGGCAAGTTCACAAAATTTTATAGTGATTAATAACAAGACTAATAGCATAGATAATTTTTAATGAAGAGGACTATCTTATACCACCTGCTAACTTTTGTCCTTTTTCCTCCAAATTGCACAAGATTAAGGAAAAGATTGATAGACTGTACTCAGTGGGTTCTCAAGCCATCACAGTGGCAAAGGAAAACCTAGTTTAGGAGCAAGGAAAGACAAAACACTGGAACATGGATCCAAAAAAGAAGGAATATTTATTTTCTTTCCAATCTAGGTATTATATCAGTTTTACCAGACACACATACAGATCCTTACAACATCCCAAGCCAGATGACCCTGATTGAAAATTGACATAAAAAGCATTACTGGTGCCTGTGTGAATCCACAGACATATTCTGTTTGCTCAGGGCACTAGACTTTACACCCACTGATTCACAACGTGGATCAAAACCCACTTGTAAAATCTCTTCTTTCACTGCTTTTCTATTCCTTTGGTTTCACCTTTTTTTTTCCCTTTCTTTTTAAGGCAGGTTATTACTTACTCTGTCACTCTAATAGCAGCACCACAGCACATCCATCTGATCAAATATAAAACATACCTGGGAGTATGAAAGTCATGGCAATTACACTGCACCTACACCAAAGCCTGTGTATCCCTAAGCATTTTTGATCATGTTCTTACCTCACTGTTTAATAAACATGGTCCTGCAAAAAAACAGATAGTAGAAGAAATCCAATTATTGCTTTGTCTAAACCTGATAAATACACAATTAATGTTCCA
Organism: Neodrepanis coruscans; assembly: GCA_013400695.1. Lineage (NCBI taxonomy): Eukaryota > Metazoa > Chordata > Aves > Passeriformes > Philepittidae > Neodrepanis > Neodrepanis coruscans. The sequence goes on along the minus strand of VYZS01085578.1, from coordinate 23,754 downwards.
TTTTGCTAGTCAACCTAAGAAAGCAAAGCTACAGTGGTAACACTGTGCCATGAAAACAGAGCACTTCACACTTCCTGGGATTCTCCTGAAAATACGTCTGGTCTCAGTAATATCAGAGTTTTGGGTGCCCAAAATAGAATATTTCCCCCCAAAAGAATCTAGAACCGAAGGCTCTTCAGCAGCCCTGGATTGCTCTCCCTCACCAACGATCCTGTTTTCCCGCTGTGACCACGGGAACTCCCTTTGTAATGCAATCAGGTGGGATCTTTACACCTCTCAAGGAGTTGAACTGCCCCAGCACCCCCTCACATAACGATCATTTCTACTTTGTTTACTGTTCCCTTACCAAATACATACATAAGATATTCTAAATAGCTCAAATAAAAGTAACAGAACGTGATTTTGATTCAAGAAGAATCCAGGACACAAATAACAGGATATGAAATAGTAACTTAGGTCACTCATCATTGTTCCAACCAATCATCCTGCTGGTAACATTTGCTAATTGAAAGCTGGATACCGGAGCTGGGGCTGTTTATTATTCTGCTACTATTCTACTACTCTTAAATTGCTTTGTCAGACTTCCATCACTTGAGACAAGTTCCATTATAGGAGACATTAGGTGTATTTAGGCATTTGCCAGATAATAGAGTAAGGTTCTTAGGCATCAATCTGTACAGATTAGTCTAATCTGCTGCTGCTGGAAACCTTGTTTCCAGCAGTAAAGTAGACAATAGTTTCAGATTACCTGCAATAAGGCTGAACCGTGGGCAATAAATGTTTTGAGGTGTGAAGAAAAACAAAACAGAAGAATGCATTCCCAATATTGTCTTTACCAGATCAGGTAGGTATCTGAATTGAGATTCCAGTTCTCTAAAAACTATTCCTAATGGGTTTAGCTCAATTTAAATTGCTTTTTTTGTGAATGGATACAACAGAAGTTAAGTTAGGAATGTCATTTTTCTAAATCAAACAAAGCACAAAAAATTAACATTTCAACATTGGATAAAAGTTTGTTATTTTCACATTAAAATAAAATTTCTAGAAGCAAAGTCAAACAATTCAAAATTTTAAGGATTCTTTCTAAAAATGAAGGTAATGAGTCAATGAAGTAAAGACACAAGAAGTTGTAAAGTTCCAAAGTAATGCAGCTCTTCAGTAACATTTTTTAGAAAATTTAGACGTGCTTTTTATTTAAATTCTCACAGCTCAACCTATCACCCAAAATACTGAGTAAGGACTGAAAACAGATCATCCTTCCCTTTAGCTTTTCCTAGTATGAGACTACATAAAACAATTTTTCCAACACTCCCTATTCTCAAACTTAATTTTCATTCTATAGGACAGCAGATATTATGGATAAAAGCACTGAGAAAGGAAGAGCAATAGATAGAATGTAGAATTTCTTGAAAGAAATACAGGCTGAAGCCTCACTGAAGGATGTCAGCTCTTCAGGTGAGTGCTTGGAGCTCTGCTGAACAAAGAACAGCATAAACCTGTTCTTACAATGTTTTCCTACAGTGGGGCCATGAAGAGTTAGGTGGGGGTTTTTTCATATAAGGATCTCCTTGACTTCAGGCTGAATATCAAATATGGGGATAATTAACTTCCATGTAATGTTTGATAAAAATGAATTCAACACCCTAAAATTAATGGCAATGATCTGGATATGTGGTCTGGTCCCAACAGATTTGATCCTGTGAAATGCTACGTTCTGTCATTAAAAGATAATAGGGCAGCTTCTGTAACTGGAACACTTATACTGACAAGAGAGGAGATATCCAAGTTGAAGTACTAAATAGGCAAATATTCTAGATTAATTAAAATTATATTAAAAGATTATAATTTTCAGCTTCTTTTAACTAAGCAACTGTTCAAACTGCACTGTCAGTTGAATATTAACTCTTCTATTTGAGATAAGTTTTCTTTGTGAAAATTGTAACTTTATAAATAATCTATTTAAACTCCAATGTAACACAATTTGTTTCAAGTAGCAAAATCTATTTTGCATATTGTGTATTTCAGAACTTAAAAAGACTATTTCTGAAACCATGAAGCTTTGTCAAGTCGTCTTCAGTTAAGCTGCAGTAATTTACAGCAGCTGAAAGTCTTGTGCAACCTAGGGGTTGTTTTTTTTAAACTGTAAAAATATCTAAACTTCTCTGAAAATACTTATTAAAATATATAGGAAAAGTTCACTTTTCCCACAAAAACTAGATTATAATAATACTTAAAGTATTTACAGTTTATTTGAATGAAAATTATAATAAACTTTCAAATCTGAGCATAAAATCATAATTATTATATCATTACTCAATACAGGTTATGAATAATTCTTCGGGTTCTGTTGTAGTACTGTAACTGCAAACCATCCTTCTTTCTACTCTAGCAGGCTGGAGCTGAAAGTGTTTTTCACCATTAGAAACTGAGATTCTCTGTGTGATCTTTTCAGCTTTGCACGGCGGTTCTGGAACCAGATCTAAAACAGAAAGAGAAGGCAGGGTCTTCAGAAATACAGCACTGGAAGCAGAATAGTATTTGAAATTTAAAAATATTCACACAGCATTACAGTATTTGGTGAGGTTACAGCAGATTGGAAGTTCAACACAAATTTAAAATCTGCAGATGATGGTATGCAGGTACCTGCTGTAATTTTTACACCATAGACAAATAACTGGAAAATGAGGATCAGTTTCACTGTAATTAATACAAAAACTAGTATTAACTTCAGTGACAGAATCAGATCCTGGAAGATCCCAAACATCTGGAATTCACTCACAAGTCTCAAGGTGCTATTTCTTCAGCTGCTTAACTAATTGCAACATCAAGTTTCCCATCAATCCCAATACAACACTTGCATCAAAAGCTTGATAAAAATCAAGGTACAGCCCAAATTCTTAGGCTGTGCTGCTTATCACATTGGACTACATGGAAATCAGTAATTAATATCCCTGAGTAGGTTTTGCTTTTGGCCAGATAAAGACAGAGATTCAAACATTGGTTTAACACTTGTAGGCTCTACTAACAATCTCACAAAGTACACAGACAGTCACACAAATTACATCAATATCTGTTTCAAATTTGTTTTTCAAATATGGTGATAAGCATAATATAAACATGATTTTAAAACATGGAAGCAAATGATCAAGTTCTGCATATGATAACTAGATTAACAGAGCAGATAGCATGGAAGTGTTATAGTGATGAATAACTCATCAATGCTGTGGAAAAAGATTTTAGATTTCAGAAGGAATTCAATGGCTCCCATATCAAAAATCATTGAAGGCATATTACATGTATGTACATTGATTTAAATTGAGATTATACCACTGTCAAACTACTTATTTATATAACCAGAGGGTACATATAGGTGGATTTACATTCAAATACATTTTTCATTACCTGAATCCTGTCTTCATCTAAATCCAATTTGCGAGCCAGATCTTCTCTAATGTCAATGCCAGGGTAGGAGTTCATTTTAAAAACATTTTCCAAGATCTCAATCTGAGGAGATTAAAACACACTTGTTGAATAGTTATCACTACCTTCATTGCAACAATACAGAAAATAAATACAAAAAACAGTTTAGTTTTTTCAACAAGAGACTTCCAAGCAATGTTTGCACATTCTGATTCCATGCATAAACACAGGTCTGCTGAAATTAGCAACATTCCTGTTAATTTACTCTAGTTCCTGATTACATTTCTGTCTGCAGAGGTGCATCACACTGAATTAGTCAGCTGCTACACTTCTACTAACATTTTACTAAAGTACATTGTTATTCATTTGTTAAATGCAGAATAAAGCCCTACCTGGTTTCTAGTGAATGCAGTTCTTGGTCTTCTACCCCTGTACCAGCTCAATTCTCGTTTGAAGGACAGCCTTTCAGTGACTGAAAAATATTTGTCACATTTCAAAACTTTTTCCTCTTGCACTGGATCACTGTTAGTATGAAATAATGAATTTTCATAGCAAACAACAGGGATTTGCAGATGGGGATTACTGTCATCACCTAAAACTAGAAAAAGCAAGTAAAGAACAGCTTCAATTTACTGTTTTGCAATAGAAACATGCAAATATTTTTTAAGAGTAAAAACCTCAGAGGTTACAAAACAGACTGACTTACCAAAGCTAGTGCATGCATCCATCCAGGGTCTGTGAGGTTTCACAGCTGGAATGCCATCTTTTTTCTGCTCCAGTCCCAAAATACTTTCAATTGAAAATGAGCAGTGTGTGGTTTTATTTTGCACAAGCCCAGAGGCTTTGTGAAGATCCTGAGACGCTGCTGAATTAGCAGCACACAGCGCTGGCCCGGCCATGCTCTCAGCCTGGGCCAGCATTGCACGGACACTGTACTCGCATCTCTCCACAAGTCCTCCTTATAGCGGTGTTGACAAGGGGGGTTGGATTTGCAACGTCATTAATTAAAATCTTTTATTAGAAAGTTTTAGCATGTCAATGAAAACTCTCCCACCAAGAGGCACGAGGAGTTAATTGTTTATTTGTTTGCAAGTAATTAGCAACTAATGGTGACACTAGGGGGGCCACCAAGGGGGACATAAAGTGTTATCTCTCCTAACCAGAGCATCGACTTAACTTTCTCAAAAGAAGCTGTGCACAAATATAGCACTTCTCTTTTATTTGAAATCATTAATGTATAAAATCAGTTTTTAAAAAAACTTTATACTCTAATGGACTCCACTTACCTAAACATAGCAGCATGATAGGAAACCAGTCAAGTAATAAGTAATCTCATTTAAGTGAATTTCCTTCCAAGGAAATTTAAAAAAATAATCTCTTAATGCTATTAGGGTAATCCCGATGAAAATGCCTCTGTTTTTTCATATGCATATGTAATGGTGAACGTGGTCAATAAAACAACAATAGGTTTTGGCATAAGGCACTGTGCAGTGGGTTGGCAATGTTGTCAAAGCTCAGTGTAATTGCCTTCCAAGTGCCTGGATTAGTTAATAGGAACAGTTGCACCAACTATTTTAAATAATTCATGCATTCATTTTTCTTATTAAAATAACTTTGTTGCAGCTTTTCTGAAACATACCAGATGTGAAATTTCCCAATAATTCTTTGCAACATAAAAGCAAAATTTAAAGTGATAGAAGCAGTACATTCAAATTTACTGGTTAAAAAACACCCTTTTTCTGGTAGATGCCCCTCCCTTCCTGCAGGTTTATTAGTATATTAAAAACCTACAGAGCAAACACTCAAAATTACAAGAAATATGAGTAATGGAGAGAAAGGAGGTAAGTGCTTTGTAATGAGGCTCAAAGTCTGAATTCTGATTTCATCCATTGTAAAGAGAATACTGACTAACATTTTTATATTCAGGCTCATCTGTCAGCCACACAGGACATGTGTCACATGCTCAACACCAGCTTTTGGTTCAGAATCACCTCTCTACAGAAATTCCTCTTTTTCTTGTTTTGGACAAAGCTTTATTTTATAACATGCAAAAAATGAAAACAGTATTTCATTTTCAGGATGCAAAAGTTACCCTTCTTACTGGCCTGACTTTGTGTGCCAAACTATCAAAAAAAGAGTGATAATTCAAAAAGTGATTTTACCAAGGGCACTTCTCTGCACATTTCAATGGATATTAAAGGAGCACCAATCCACCTGCAGTGACCACTTGCAAGCTGAGCTCCAGCTCCACTGAACAGCCTGGTAGATATGCAGGAAAGACACAGGGACCTGGGTATGAAACCACAGCTGGAGTGGTTGGTGAACTAGGGGTCAGTGGGAAGCAGAGTTAAGCAAAGGCCTTACAGCCCTTTATGTCTCAGTACAGCTGTTCCCAACAAGGCAACCTCAGGCCTTATCAAAGCAACAGGGGCCTGTTCCTCCTGACTGCAGGAGCTCAGAGTGTTCAGACTGCACAGCAGGCCCAGGGGCTACTAAATACACCAAAGCCTCATATGTAGCAGTGCTTGGTAGGTCCGTTTTCTGCCTTGAGTCTCTACATGGAACATCAGATTTTATTTTTTTAATCCCACAAAAAAACATTAAGTCAAAAATCTCCAATACATCTCCTTCTGTATTGAAGCTGGAGCTGCTGACAGATTTCTGTCCCAAAGAGGTGACCAGCATGATCACCAATAGAGAGAGACACTCTTCAATCTGGAAACTAATGGATAATCATAACTCTGATAGTACAGAAACTCCCTGAATAATTATAATGCAAAGAGCTGGTTTTCAAACACAGCCCACTGGGTTTTTTTTAAAGAACTTAAAAAAATCATCATAAGCACTGACACAAAACACATGTAAAAAATATTTATTTCTCCTGGATGAATAGGAATGAAATCAACCTGAGCCCCACAGCTGAGGCTCAGATTATCTCTTTGGGACCTGAAGTGTGTGGTGAACAGCTCCACAGGAGTTCTCTTCAGGAACCTACCAGGAACTACCAATAAAGATAAGGATATGTGGTGGTAAGAGAGACATTGATGAGAGCACATATCTTCCATGTATCTTCCCAAAGGTGACCATTAAGTTAACTCAGTAATTATAACTTATTTCTTGTCTCTCTGAGATTGTGCAAGATGGAAAAAAACTCATCCTTACAAGAAAAGGATAGTCTGCTTTTAACTCCCAGTTGGAAACATTCTTTCAGAATGTTTTTAATGAGTTTTCAAGGAAAAGAAATCTTAGTAGCTCTCAAAAAAAAAAAAAAAATTCATAAAATGGGCCAAAGCCAGTTAACTCATTCTCTCAGCACAGGTCAGGAGCTCACCAAACACAACATCCAGTGTTTGGGCTTCCAGGCTGTTAAATTCCTTCAGCAGCATCAGAGAAGTAAGAAACCATGTTATCACTAAATTAATCATCCTACATTCATGTGCTCATTGTTGAATTGAATCAGACCTGGACACTGCAATGCAGTCACTGAAACATGTCAACACTCTTGTTTTTAAACAGAGTCCATGGTTGCAACTGCACATAGGAAGAGAAGTACCAAGCCAGGGGGTGACAAGGTAGATGCTCAAGCTGTGCTCTCCAATTTCTGAGAAATCCAGTTAAACTGAGACACCACATATCTGAGAGCCCTTTGTAATGCCAATGCAGCTCCACGAAACTGTTATAAAACATTCATAAGGAAAGATAAATTATTGTAGAGATAAGAAGCCTGCATTGCACCAAAATTCCATTATATCCCTGGAAGTGACCAAGGTCAGGTTGGAAGGGGCTTTGAGTGACCTTATCCAGTGAAAAATGTCCCAAAGAGGTGCTGGAACTGGAGGATTTTTAAAGGGCCTCCCAACCCAAGCCATTCTATGATTCTCAAACATATATGAAGCCACTGCAAAATCTGGCTGCAGGTCTGTTATTCAAAAATTGTTGGGTTTCTTTGAAGAGAAGTTTGCTGAGCTGTACAATAAAGCTATTTGTTATCAAGATTAACAGTCAACAGTCCTTTCTGTAAGAAATCAGGATGAAGATATATTTTCCACAGGATAGAATACACAAGACTTAGATTCAATAATATTTGGTATTACAGATTAAATTTCTAGGAATTTACACTGAAAGTGTAAATAGACATTGAGCCTTCACTTGAAAACTGTATTTCATTAATTTGGTCCATTAAAAGTGACCAATACTTACCTTGCAAGCCATGTGGAATTACCTATAGACTGTTAGCTAAATACCTTTGTAGGAGCAATTAGAGCAACACAACAAACATTAAGTTGAGAATCCTAAGTAATCAATAATAGGAGGACTCACTGCTCCTTGGATATGCAAATCCAATCCTCTTACAGCATCACACACTTGATGAGGCAGCAAACTAATCTCCCTTTCAGACTTTGCACCACTGTTTTTTGCCCAGGGACAGTGGAGTTCATCTGTTTAGTAGATGAAGCTCTTGTTCTTTAGAGATGTGAAGCCTCCAAGGGCCGTTTATTCCAGCTCAAGAGACCACACCGAGAGCTTTTTGGGGGCTTTGCTCTGAAGCCCCAGTCCTTACTTTTGCTGCCTTTTCTCTCCTCAGCCATTGCCACTCAGCTGCTGGGTCACCTTTCACTGGACAATATCTTCAGCTTTTAAAAAAGGTATAAATGTATATATAATCTTTCTTGATTACTTATCAGACTCCAAACCTTTGCCTTTCATCTCACCTTTCCCACAGCTCCTTAACCCCACTGCAGCAGCATTTCACCACCTCACAAGTTGTGCTGCACAAACCTCCCTTTCAAATATGTTTTGAACATGAACAACAAACATTAAATTTAACACCAACTTCTTAGCTCAAAGAGTTCTTTTAAGAAAGAGTATCTCCAAATGGTACCACTAAAACATGACCAAAAGCAGTTAGCTCTTTCTTGGTTGAAGTAAAAGCTACCTTGACCCAAGGAGATTAATTGAACACAGATAAATTCAATGTTAACCCAAGGGTGCCACTAGCAAAAGTCTGAAAATCAGTGTGTTAAACAGTGAGAAATATGCAAATAAAGCCTACCTTGTCCAGACAGCTCCTTTCACCCTCCAGCAGAGCAAAATGTTCTATCCATCAGGGCACACGTGGGATATTCTAAAGAGCTCTTGGCTATTCTTCCTGTTTACAAAGTTCCAAGCCTTAGCTTTCCACATTTTTAAGGTCTCTTAGTAAATATTTTGTAGAAAGAGCAAAACAACCCACAATCTCACAAATCAAAAACCAAAAAAATAAATCACACACTGAGAAAAAAACCTACAATGCTGAAAACAGAGCAAGACTAAAACCATCCTTATTAGAGGGTTCAGAGGGATTCCTCAGTTCATTACTATCAAATCTCATCTGTTGCTGTCAAATTTGTAGCTTAAATAAAACTTTTGGATGCCTTGGAACTTTGTAAAAAAATACTCAAAGGTGAAAACAGGACTAGTAACACCTTACAGAATGTGTCAACATAAAGGATACACTAAAAAGAGCCGAGAAGCCCTGGCACAGTGCAGAGTTACTGGACAGGCCACCCCCTCTTGCTACTAAACCAAACCACATCGTTAAAATGAATGCTAAGACCAACAGAAATGTCATTTTTTGCTACCTGCCAGCAGGGATCACAAAGCAGATTTCTGCATATTAAAGGTCTGTTTGTTAGGGTTTTGTTTTTTCTTCTACAAAACATTTAATTCTCAAAGAGCTGTTCCCTATTGACAGCAGCTAAGAAATGTTATTTTTTTTCCCTACTAATTACAGCTGTAAATATACAAAGCAGACTAAACCCATCTAAAGTCACTGCCTTCCTGAATTCTACTGGGGAAATGCATCTTACAGGACAAAACAGAGTCATTTCTGACAGGGGACTGCTGTAAAACTTAGTCACAAGTTATCTGATCTCAGAACCAGACAGCAGATACATGTAGGTCATGAACCAATGCTGGTGTTCTGTCACAATTACAGATACCAGACTGAGTCTTTACCATCCTTTGTAAGATAACTCTAAATTATTACCCTCGTATGGCAGGGACAGAGAGAAGGGGGGTGAGTCACCAGCAGAGCTGGTAAATGAACTGACTGAACAGAGCAGTAACTTGGAAATTTCTTCACCACTCCCTACAGGGAGGAAAAATAAAAACAAAAAGCCAAAACAAACGACTACACACCAAAACCAACCAATCAAACAAGAAACCCACAAAATGCCAAACAAACAAAAAAAACCCGCAAAACCAAACAAACAGAAAACCCCAAACCCACAACCAAGAAACCCACCTCAAAAATCTTGGTTTGCAGTTTGACAGCAGTCATTTCCTTCATCTGCTTTTAAAGGTAAACCATGGTCTGATACAACATAAAGGAAGGTCACCATAGCAAGACTGCACAATCATTACCCATTTGCTCTGCTGGATGCCTTCATGTATTTTCTAATTTGGTTTTATACAAAGTTCACCTGGTCCCAAAAAGGTCAAATTATCAACAGAAGAACCTTCTTCTTTTTTTTTTTTTCCCTAGTTGCAATAATAAATATATCCAAAAGTATCATCAAATCTATCCAGCTTTGCTCTCTACCTGAAAGGAGGGTGCAGGCAGATGGGGGTTGGTCTCTTCTCCCAGGTAACAAACAACAGGCCAAGAGGAAACAATCTCAACTTTTGGCAGTGGAGGTTTAGGTTGGATATTGGGAAAAGCTTCTTGATGGAAAGGGTGGTCAGGCATTGGCACAGGCTGCCCAGGGAGGTGGTGCCATCACCATCCCTGGAGTTGGCAGCTGGGGACAGGGTTTAGTGGTGAACACAGAGGTGCTGGGTTAATGTTGGACTCGATTCTCTTAGAGGTCCTTTCCAAACTTAGCAATTCTGTAATTCTAATATATACCAGAGTTGAACCAGTTTGCAAGTTCAGCCAATGATCTGGTTCAGTTCAAATGAGCCCTCACAATAGTTTTTAAGCATTTAAAATTGGCCAATTGGCCAACCTACAGCACCGAACTTATCCAGCAGAAGAGAGCAGGGAGGCCATTAGAACTGAACTCTTGCTTCTGAAGGGGAAAATTTGTGGTCAGCAATGGTTTCGGGATTTTTTGAAGGCGCGGCCAGGAACACCAGGTCCTCAGAGGAAACAATCACTTTGTAACAAAAAGTACTCGGTTGATAGGGATACAAATACTTTCTCAACAAAAGCCCTGGTGGAGAGAGAATAATCAAGGCTGGAAGAGAACTTTAAGGTCATCTAGTCCAACAGTCAGCCCAACAGCACCACAGTGAAAAATTTTATCCTAGTCTGAATCTCCCCTGTTTCTTTAAAGCTATTTATTTCTTCAGGTCTTCATTGCTCGCACAGTAGGAACCGGTGCCCACCTGGAGCTCACGCACACAGCAGGGACAGCCTTCCCAAAAGGGATGCTCCAGCCGACATGGAAAGGTGCCAAAGATGCTCCACCAGGCAGGGGCACAACAGCGTTAACCCACTGCGGGCCGGCTCTGGAGCCGATGGTCCGTGAGGGGGCACAGCAATCCCGGGGGACAGGCGGGGCCGGGTGGGGGACCCTGCTTGGCGCCCTGACCCGGGCACTCACCGCAGCGGGGACACGGCCCCGGCTGCCGCCGGTCCCAGCCCCGATCCCGATCCCGATCCCGATCCCGATCTCGATCTCGATCTCGGTGTCCGCCCAGCGGGACCGGGACCCCCCCGNGGCGGGAGCGCCGCCGGTGCTTCCCTGTGCTCTCGCCCTGCGCGGGGGCTGCGGCCGCAGGCTCGGCTCCAGTTCCCGCGCCGGCTGCGTCCCGCGTTCGGCCGCCTCGGGCTCCGCGGAGCCTTCGCGCCGCCGCCGCCTCCCGGTGCCGTGCGGGGCGCGGAGCGATGGGCCGGGGGCGGGGAGCGATGGGTCGGGGCACTGCGGGTGCTCCGGCAGCCCCGGCACGGCAGCTGCAGCCTGCGCTGGCTCCCGGACATCTCCGCCCCCGCCTTCGCATTCGGGGGTGATTCTGGACACTTCGTGACGACAAAACCCTTCTTGGCTTCTCAAGACGATTTTTCTTGTGTTCCTGTTTTAATGAAACCGCGTTAAGGTTTAGTAGGTCCGAATGAAAGGCAGGTATCGGCTGAGGTAATCGCGGCGGCGGTGAGCGCTGACAGAAGTGCGAAACACATGGAGCCCAGAGGCCTTTAATTGCTGCGCTCCTTCGCTGCCCGACCTTTGCCGGTGATGCCCTGTGGTGCAGTGGCATTTCCCTTTGAAGCAAGAAAGGCTTTATTCCATTGCACTGGTTTCTGTCGCTGGTAACAACAGCAAGTACTTGTGCTGCTCTTCTTAGATGTGGGGAAAAAAGTTTACAATGTATTTTCTTGTATTGCAGCATTTTGAATTAAATCTTTGTTCCGATGCACGGTTTATGTAGTGAGCAAGACATTCTGTATTGTGATACCTGCGTTGGTAGTTTGGATTCCTTGGCCATAGGAAGAAAAACTTTCACTTGCTTAGTAGGGAATTTCAACCTCTAAAATGAAGGCACTGTAACAATTCTGTGTCAAGGGGAGGGACAATAGAAGGCCATGCAGGAAGGGAACCGTTACTTTCTGAAGGACAGTGCCCCAAACAGCTCAGATCTTCATGTGAAATGAGATCTGGCCTGTAGTGTGGCCTCTCATCATCTCACAAAGGAAAAATTTTTGAGTGTGATCATACTGATTTAAAAAAAAATCTCTCAAATGTCTGTTCTCAGTATGAGGAAGTCAGAAGTATTCAGGAAATGTCAACAGTAAGATAAACTTGAGATCATCTGAGGACATTTGGGAAGCACATGCAAAGAGGTGACTTACTGGAATATGCTTATAAATTCTAGAATCTTTTGAGGTTGTGGTACAGACTAGCAAAGCATAATTCAGCCTAATGAGTTTCATGTGCTTAAACAATTAGTTTTGCCAATATCATCTTCTGTTTAGGTAAACTTTACATCCTTCAGTCAACCTAATATTTCAGGTGAATTCTGGTAACTGCATCTTGGAAGAACTTAGCAAGGATTCTATAGAATTCTGTTACATGAGTCTATTTCTGTTACTTTGAAATCAGTGCAATGGAAATGGCAACAAACGTTGCTTGAAGAAAGCAGAATCCTCCTCTCGAGGAGTTGCCCTGACCTGGATGCATTTGTGCTGTAATATTGAAAAAGCTCATCAGCCCAGGTCATTTTTTAGAGCTGAACCATGGCCTGAAGATAATACATGTTCCAGACACTAACTGTAGGCATATAAACATCATATTAAACTTATTCTGTGTCTGAGGGAAGGAAAGGCTTTTCTAAAAGGCAAGACCTATTCATTTCCTGTTTTCAAAGAATAAAAATCTACCCACTGTGTTTTCAGGCCTAAACCAAAGCCAAGTTTACATAGTCTTTTGCTATGCAAAGCAGAGCAATTTAAGTATTAACTTAGAACATATATTACACACACAGTCAGTGTATATTTAGAGAGAGTTTCTGCTCAGGCTGATTTGCATTCCCAAAGTGTTGCAGGAAAAAAAAAGCCGAGAGAGGACAGCACGGGCTCTGTCTCCTGCAGTATCACCTGTCAGGACACTCAAACCATATGGTGGCAGAGAAGCCTTAACATTTCACTGACTTTTGATGAGGTGGTTTCTTTGTGCAGCTTCTCACTGATACTTTTCTGTTTTCCTGCTCATATACAGGGGATGAAAACATCCTAAAGAATATGCACAAGGATGCAAAGTTTTACTAGAATCATGAGTGAACAATTCCTCTTATTTTCTACTAAGCAGTAGTCTGTCATAACTTGCTTTTAGTTTCAGGTTAATTTTCCATCAGTACCACAGAAAGTCAGTTTGGAGGCTGAACATCAACAATTGACATTTTTAAAATAAAAAAAAAAACCCATAGAAATGCTTTTTTCTCCAGTGTTTAAATGGTTTTAAAGAGTAAGAATAATCCAGAAAATTTACATGATATTCCTTTAAAATTACAAGCTTAGGTTTATTTATGTTCAGGTTTAAAGGTCATAGGTATATAATTCAGTGGTTATAGTACCATGTAATTTTTTCTTTTGCATTCTTTCATGTACGTCTCCTTTAATGGGAGAGTCAGGGTTATTAGGATGACACATGTTGCCACACCTGGCAAAGATATGAGTTCTCCTCCACCTCTTTCCTCGCTTTCCACTTGTTTTATATGTGTTATATATGTTAGAATCAGCATGAAAGTTACTGACTGTGTTGATTTTGCTGTTTGATTATATTTTTAATATCTAAGTATCTTGTAGGCATTATATAGTATGATAACATTTGTGAGACAGCCAGACACCTAATTCAAGTTAAGTAAAAGAATTTCATGTCAAAAGAATGGTCAAATAATGCACTTTGTATAGGTTTAATACGTATTCCTTGATTATCATTAAATGCAGAAAATCAGTGAAAAGTCCTTCATGCTTCAAGAGGAGATGGACTAAAAGCTTCAGTAATCTCAAGACAAGTCTTTGATATAACCTAACTCCTAATACTCACCCTCTCTCCTCAATTCATATGCAGTGTGATCCATGCTTTTCACTCATCCCATCAGAGAGGTTGTCCTTATGTCCAGACTTCTTAGGTCAGTCTTTTGTTCTTTTCCCAGGCCCCATAGTTCCTTCCCTTCATCTTCAAGGAAGCTACAGTTATTCAGCCTAGGGAAGACTAAGAAAGAGAATTTCCAGTTTCAAATGTTTAAAATTTGTAATTTGGGAAAAAAAAAACCCAATTATGTACTTTCTGTCTGGGCATCAATTGTGTTGTAAACCTGAAAATAAAGCACAATCCTTTAGCTAAAACATTGCTAAAGTGTTTGTTTTCTGACTCCTGCAAGTGATACTCCTGTTTCTACATCCAAGCATCCCAAACAATGTTTTAGACTAGGAAAAGCCAATGGAGGCTGTGCAGAGTTAAAGGTACCTCCTCTGCTCTTCCCCCTTTTGGGTTTTTGTTTGGTGGAAGGAAGCCATTCAGTATCCTCACAGTGAGGAGTAACCTTGCTTCCAGCTGCAAAAAGGATGCAAGAACACTGAGTCAGCATCTCATTTCAGCTTAAGGGCAAATTATACCTGAGAGACCTGATTGCCTTCTCATCCCCAGTCAGTCATTTCAGCACAGGGAGAGCAGTGGATGTCATTCCCCTTGGCTTGCGTAAGGGTTCTGACACGGTCTCTGGTAACATTCTTCTGGCTAAAAGGGAGAGGTTTGCACTGACCTGAGTAGAAAAACTGGCTGGATAGGTGGGCTTAGAGATAAAGCTCAGCGTTTTGAAGTCTAATAGTTGAGTGGTGAGGTTGATTTTTGAGGTGGATGCTGTTAAGTAACTTCATGAGTGATGAGGGCAGTGCAATAGGACGCAGAGTCATTGGGTTTGTGGGTGACACCAGCTAAGGAACAGACAGACTGACAAGCTGGGGAAAGGGCAAAGGACAGATCTTTTCACTCCCTTTCAGTGGTGAAAATGCATATCTCGACAACCAGATGTAGGTTGTATTGTTTGTTTTGGTTTGGTGTTTAGTTCAATTTCTGATCACAGAATTGGTGCTTATTGCACAGGTGAATTACAGGTCCAAGCACAGCCAGCAACTGTCTTTGTGCAGGTTGGACAGATGGGAAAGCCTTTTATTTGGAGGCTTTCTTGTCACTGCAGAAGAAATGTGTATTCCTGGCATGCTGTTTAATACCAGTCATCTCTGCCCTTTTCCTTAGGGGTGTAACATAATGGGTCCAGTAGTTTGCCCACAGTTTCAACTTTTTAACACAGTTATCCATCTCCCTTGGTTTTTTCCTTTCTGAAAACCTGGAGAGAGGCTGAGCTTGGAAATATGTAAGATTCTTTGTAACAGGTATCATTCCTGTAAACAGTGTTGGAGGGTTTATGAACTTTTAATTAATGAGACCTGAAACAATGCTTTTAACTTTGAAAGTCTGTTACTTTTAAATATTGCTGTTCTAAATTGCTGTGTCTGTGTTTTGGCTGTTTGGTTGTTCCAGACCCGCTCTTTGCTGGGAGTATTTGAAGAAGATGCTGCTGCAATATCCAATTACATCAATCAGTTATTTCAAGCCATGCACAGAATATATGATGCACAGGTAGTGTTAATGAAATTCTTACTTTTGAACATATTTCATGTGTCTTGCTTTTTTTGAAATTATTATATGCAATATGTTTTTAACTTCCACATTCTTTAAATGTGGAAATGAAATAAAATAAGACCTATTGATTGTTTTTCTGTAAAGAACTGGTAAAAATTAAATTCTTGTGATTTCTTTTGCAGCAGTTTCTTATGACAAGTAGAAAGGTTTTCTAGTCTAGCAGTTCTAGTGTTTCTAAAATGTTATACACACTAAATGATCTTGGTGTATATAGTAGTATGTACCAAGTGGGAGATTGTTTTATTACCCACAATATTTTTATGTTTTACTCATCATCTATAAATAACTGCACTTTTATGTCTGCCAAAGACAGAACTTATTTTGTGTGTTTTTCTGGGTTTATGGCTGTATTTTTGATTTGTATGTACTTGAACTGTTTGACTTTTTTACCGGTTTTGCTTTTTTGCCTTTTATTTTTCATCAGAATGAATTAAGTGCAGCAACTCATCTGACCTCAAAGCTTCTGAAGGAATATGAGAAACAGGTACTGTGTAAATCATTGTTGTCTTTGTGTGGTCAGGACTTTGTATTTTTGTAGTCTTTTATCTCCCTGAGAACAGTGCAGAATGTATTTTGATTTGGTCCAGATAAAATTAGCTGCCGTGGTTGGTGGTTCAAACCTTTACCAAAAGAATCTACCATCTTTATATTAGATATTATATATCTAACTAATCAGAATGAAGTTCTTCTTAACATGAAAAATATTAATAAACTTAGAAATATTTTAATTTTGGACCAGTGTTTGGGGGGTTGGTTAGGGTGGTTCTATTTTGGTTTTATTTGATAAACCTACCATTAAGTGCTTTAATTTTACTGGTTACAAAGAGAAGAGATTGCAAAGCAGTCTCCAATTAACAACCACAATTCCATCTCTGAAAGCAGAGATTATGAAATCTATAACTTTCTTCTTAGTTGTACTGTGATGGGCTCCCTATTTGTAGTTTTGCTGCTCAGCCCCCTTGCAAATGAAATACAAAAATTTGCCTCTTTTAGGAGGCTGCTGCTCCCTCTCCACCTTTTCCACCTAATGGGGTGAACTGCTTCCAGTGTATCTTAACTGTGTAATGTTTTAAAATAATGGAATACCTAAATGTGCATAGACATGATTAATATAGTTTTGTGAATTGCAAAAAACACTTCAAACAACATCAGTCTTTTGATCTTCTTTTAGCGTTTTCCACTCGGGGGAGATGATGAGGTCATGACTTCCACTCTGCAGCAATTTGCAAAAGTGATCGATGAGGTGGGTGCTTCTAATTACTTTGTTCATGTTGTCATGTGTAGCCTTTAACTTGCTTCATTATTAACTTAAAAATTGAAAAAATCATTGGTCATCAAATTGATGATTTGATTTGGTCTCAGCACTGTTTTTCTAAGAGTTCCTTATTTCTCTTGTCTTTTTCAGCTCAGCTCTTGCCATGCAGTACTTTCAACTCAGCTTGCAGATGCAATGATGTTTCCTATTACCCAGTTTAAAGAAAGGGATCTAAAAGGTAGAGGACTTGACCAAATATTGCTTTTCATCAACAATAGCAATAATAAAAGTGTAGCATTTAATGTCCATAGCTCTTGTTTCACTAAATAGAATACACCACTTATTTTTCAGCTCTCAAAAGTATCCATCTCCCCATTTAAAAAAAAAAGTAAGTTATTTCTATTCATGAGAGTATTAAGACTTGAAGAACTTAACACTATTACTGTTTCAACAAAAATTTTACTTACATTTTGGGAGCACTTATCTTCCATGAACATTTCGCAGCTACTGAAAAACATTAGGAAAGAATACTTTTTAGGTAATTTGCATTTTCAGGAAATATCTGTATATATTATAATACCATAACATTGACATAATTTCTGGAATAAACTCAAAGGGCAAAGCGTCAAAGTTGTAGTACTTAATTTATTAAGAATTAACAACATGGTTCTTCAACTCTGCTGGTAATACAGGTGACTTCTTGTGGGCAGGCACAGTATTTTTCTTGGTAACCCAGCCAGCCACAGGAATGACACCCAGTCCCCAAGCAGGAGCAGACTTGCCTGGCCCTGTAGTGCCTGTGCTGGTACCTCAGTGCTCAGTATGGTACAAGGTGTTCACAACTGTTCAGCAGTGAAACATTACAGGAGAAACCTTAATATACAACTGTTATAACAACTTACTTAAATTGTGATACATTGTTTTGTAGAGATATTAACTCTGAAAGAAGTTTTCCAAATTGCAAGCAACGGTAAGTGTAAAATTCTTAATCTTGTAGATTTTACAAGATATCAGTATTATTGTGCATTATTTATTCAGAAAACTCTTGGAGTTAAGCCTGTAGGCTTAAAGTGTCTAATTAAAGTGTGATTTTTTTCAGTGATACTTAAGCACTCAACTTTCTTTGATTCAATTTTAAATTCCTGCTTTGTGTACTAAAGTGTAAAGGCACATTGACAAGTTTTTTATAATACTGAAAATGTATACATGATGATGAAATAATGTAGGGTTATGCTACCAAAATTACTAAAAAGGGTAAGGTGCTAGATCACTTCTTAAAGTCAAGACTGAATCAATAAGCAAATTTTACATCTGTAAAATGAGTTTGATAGTTCTCTTCCCTATTGTCAGAAGTTATTCTTTAGCTCGCTCTACTATATTGTCATAGAGAACTTATTTTTTAAGTAATGATTTTGCTTCTTTGCCTTAGAAACAAAAAAGATCAGCTTGAAGTTTTCGTAATGTAAAGTTGTCTCTAATATACAGATGAGTTAGATATAGAAAGTTTCTGTCCTTCAAGAATAGGGGATATTTAGGGAAATTTGTATCAATTTGGTGACATTTGCATTCTCGAAGGTGTTCATATGACAGAACACTGCATTCAGCTCTCTGTGCAACACAGCCAGGGATAGAAAAAGTTTTATTCTCTGTAATGTAATTCACAAGCAATTTATTTATCAAAGTGGTAATAAATTCTTTCTTGATCGCTTAGACCATGATGCTGCCATTACCAGATACAGTCGGTTGTCAAAAAGAAGGGAAAATGAAAAGGTTTGTAAACCAAAATACTTTATATAAAGGTTTTTAGATGAGATAAGAAATAATTTCCATCTTATATATATTTTTGATGGAAGGCAAAGTATTGCAGATTCCACCTGGCATTTGACAGTTTATGTTTTAGCAGCTTAGACAGAAAATCAGGTTTCCCCAATACATGCCTGTCTTGTAACACTGATAATGTTTTAGGATTAACATTGTGATACCATATTCAGTTTGATTTTGTAAAGAAATAACCACACAGAGAATACTGTTCTTGTTCTTCATGTATCTCATGTTTAGAGAAGCAGAACTGCAGGGTAAAATAGTCACAGAGGATAGGACATGACTGTCTTGTTTTTCCCATGCTGGTTATAAAGCTGTTCAGAAGGTATGTGATCAATGTCTCAAACATTCCTTTTTTTTTCCCCTCCCCCGTCTGTGTCTCTTCAGATCAAGGCTGAAGTTACAGAAGATGTATATACTTCCAGGAAAAAACAGCATCAGACTATGATGCATTATTTCTGTGCATTAAATACTCTCCAGTACAAAAAGAAAATTGCTCTGCTAGAACCCTTGCTAGGATACATGCAGGCTCAGGTAATTTCAGATTCTGAAAGCTGTAGGTCTGAAAGAAGATGTAAAAGTACTTCATGAAAGCTGATGTACTGAAATCCGTGGTGAGACCTTCTGCAGTCCAGGAAAGGAAATGGAGAAAAAGACCTTCCCCATCGCCTTCCCAAAGCTGCTGCCATGAACAGTGTCTTCAGCCAGCACTGGTCATTGCCCACTCACCACATGAATCTCACCATCATATGCCATCACTCCCATTGGAGAATCTTTTAGGAAAGTCTGGATGACAAATATAAAGGTTAATTCTACCCCAAAACCCAAGTGCCTGAATTTGATACACTGCCTACATTTTCATTACTAATGGGAAGAGCTGATTGGAGCTTCCATGGAGGCAAATCCACACTTCTTAGTTAAACTCATTCCTATGGCAGCTATTCTGAAATGACGTAATCATCAAAAGTCACATCACTACTGTTTTCAGTCAAAGATGTGGAAGAACTGGAATGTTAAAAAACATTCTGGCTTGTTTTTGCTTAATATAAGTAAGTTTGTTATTGGTTTATTTGAAGACAGATGCAACCAGAAAATACAACCATGGTAAAGTTCTTTGAAGACTTAATTTGTGTTTTCAGAAGTATGTCATCAAGTTTGGGGGTATTTTTTTACAAGTCAAGCTTTCCAACATCTGACACTGCCACAGTGACCTGAGAAATTAACTTCTGCACTGTCTGAAAACTTTCCAAAGGCAGGAATTCTTGCTGCTTCTTGAAACTTTGCAGCTTGTATTTAAGACTTGGCTCTGCATTTTTTGTGCAACAAAGTATATGGTGCAACCTGTTGTTCAGGCACATCTTTTTTGCTGAATCTTAGAATGGGAAGGGCAGGGCCGTCCCCCCGGCTTCCTGTTCTGAGATCTCTTACAGCTAAACTCAATTTAGTTGTGGCAGTTTTTCTGGCCCAGCAGGGATTACACTGTATTTAAGATACATGTTGTCAGTTCCCTGTGGCAGGGCCTGGAATTAGAGGATGGCCCTGGACAAGTCCTCCCAGGTTTGCCCTCTCCTATGCACACCACCCATAACAGCAGTTGGCAGTGGTGGACTTGAGAAAGTACAGAGAGACCTTGGAATTGCTAAAAGATCAAACCTTGGGTTTTTTTCCAGGGCAGTTCTTGCATATTTCTGTATGTACTCAAGGCAAATCTGTGCCAAATCCTCATGAAACAATGAAATTCCACTACAGTGCCAACAGCAACCTTCACCTGCAGACACAAAACACAGGGATGAAAACATATTTCTCTGAGATACGTACTACTACTATGGCTTCATCTGTTAATTGTTAATATAGTTTTTTTAATGACTAAAATCTCTCTTCCATTTTTTTATATAGATAAGCTTTTTTAAAATGGGTTCAGAA
>VYZS01085576.1:0-12452 GCA_013400695.1 Neodrepanis coruscans | reverse complement strand
CTGAGGTTGTGGTTAGATCTCCTCAGCTGCTCTGGCTTGGAAGGGAAACTGGAAAGGGCTGCCTCCATCCTGAGTGCTGAGGCATCTAAAATAGTTCAGTATCAGGGAATTCACTTGTTTCCAACAAAGCCTGTTTTTAGTGGAAAATTCCCAGCCAGCTCTAATTGCAATGTGTTCCATTAGTATCAGGCTATTGCTTTTTATTGTTTCATTGATTTGTGTTTTAAGACACCGTCTGACAAAGGCAACTCTAAATCAGGCCTAGCATGTGTCAGGGTGTCTGAGCAGAGGGGCAAGGCAGGGGAGTTTTACTGGAGGAGCAGTTAAAGGGAGGACACTTTCATCAGACAGGAATCAGGAATTCAGCTCTTTTTTCAAGTCTGCTCATGGAGGAGTTTAAAGAACCTACAGAAATTGGAGCAGCAAGAACCAGCCCTGGTGATGTCCCCACCTGACCATCTCAAGAGCCATCCACACTCATGTGCTTTGCTACAGCAGAGCCTGTGTCTCGTGCTTCAAAGCTGTGCTGAGTAGAAGGAAAAAGTAATCTGAAAAATTCCTCCTGGAAGCTCTATAGGTCTGTGCCTCCTTTAGACATCTCCCTGCATCTCTGCTTCCCTGTGGAACTCCAGGGGCTGCAGGGGCACAGCTGCCTCACCATGGGCTGCACCAGAGACTGCAAGGGAATCTGATCTGAGGTCAGGAACACCTCCTGCCCCTCCTTCTGCACTGACCTTGGAGTCTGCAGGGCTGTTCTTTTCACATATCTTCATTCCTCTCTCCAGCTGCAATTCAGTCTTGTGCAGTAACTTTTCCCCTTTCTTAAATCTTTTATTCCAGAGGCACTATGACCATTGCTTGGCCAGTGGCAGATCCATCTTGGAGCCAGCTGGTATTGGCACCCTTGGATATGCAGGAAGCTTCCAGCACCTTCACAAAGAAGCCACCCCTGCAGCCTCCACACTACCAAAACCTTGCCATGCAAACCCAATTCAACCACAGAAGTGAGGGACCCCGTTTCAGATTAACAGCAGCATCCCACCAGGAAACACCAGCAAAGCATGGACTGAGAGTTACAAAGCACTTCCCAAATCTATCTCCTGCCATGTTCCTTACATACTGTTTTCCAGGAAATTTTTGAAACTTAAAGGTTTCCTTGCTTCATTAGGCAGGCAATGCCAGACCCCTTCATTATTTGCATTGCAAAGAAAAATGCTCAGGTCTTTTAGAGAGAGAAAAACAATGTCAATTAAATGATTAAATGATCACATAGCTGACCAAGCCAGTGCTGCAGTAAATGGCTCAGTCATAAAAAAGGACAGTAAAACATGACTTGTCACACGTTTAATGAGCAATAACAAGAAACCATTCCTTCCAAACAGCATTTGAGCTGAAGTGCAAAGAGGTCGGAATTAAATTCAAATTGAATTTGATTTCGTCTTTTAAATTAGACCTTTTGGAAGTCTGTATTTACAGTAAGCGGAAAAATCAAATCTCTCTCTTGAGGGAGGGATGGGACCAGTGAAAGATGCAAAGTGGCCACACCTGGACCCTTCATCACACAGTTGCACTGAGAAACACCACAAAAATGTGACTTGAATGTCAGTAGTTTTACTGTATTATTTCCCTCCTTCTTCATAATTTAAACATGCAAAGACCCAGCCTGCAGCAGGTACTCCCCAGTCCAAATGCCAGCACCGACTCATCCTCAGCTCTCTCTTTAGCTCCAACCATTAACTAGAGGTGTGGTGGTCTGAAGAAACATCTCCTGTCAACCAAGCATCTTTCATTTCCCTGGAGAACAATACCCTCCAAGCTCAGAAGTCTCAGGGATCTATCACTTGGGTCAGAATACGGTCACCTCTAATAGCCGGCAAAGTTCACCTGCCAGACCATCCCACACTTCACTCAACTCCTCCCTTCCAAAAAGGACTTAAAAGAGCTTCTACAGAAATGCCTGTCCTGCAGTCAGTTAGGAGGTCTTCAGCTAGTATCTAGTTCAACCTAGTAACACTGACAACACATATAAATAATACAGAGTGTTTATCCAAAAAATTTCCTGCATCCTGAAAGCTCAGCACTTTGCAAAACCACTGTACTGAGGGACTGATGTCTCACACCTACTTTGCAAAGGTTGCTATTTATTTTAACCCTGTTTTCTTTCCACTGAGACCTTAAAAGTGCAAGCAATCCAATCCCACCTTTGTGGCATCACTTGCCATCACCAAATCACGGAGGAGAGCTGAAAGACTGCAAAAGCCAACACTTGCTCTGTTCTCAAAGCTCTTGGGACCCATGCAGGCCTGAAACCACTGCTCATTTAACATGACCTTTTACTTCTTTTTATGAAGTCAAAAGCAGAAAATTTGAGGGCTGAAAACAAATCAGTCTGGGTAGAAATGTCTGACAGACTCTCTCTGTTGATCCTCAGTTGATAAGGACAAAGGGGGAGGTTCAGCTGTGAAGAACAGAGAGACTTTAATAAAGGAGACTGTTCTCCAAACAGGAGATGCTCCCAAAAGATGCTGCGGCTTATGAACAAGTAGAGACTTCACAGATTCATAGAATGGTTTGGGCTGGACAGGGAGCTTAAAGATCATCTCATTCCAATCCCCTGCCATGGGCAGGGACATCTTCCACTACCCCAGGTTGCTCCAAGTCCCATCCAACTTGGCCTTGGACACACTTCCAGGGATGGGGCAAACACAGCTTCTCTGGACAAATTGTTCCAGTGCCTCAGCACTCTCACAGTCAAGAATTTTCTCCTAATATCCAACCTAAATCTACCCTCTCTTTCAGCTTAAAGCCATTCCCTCTTGTCATATCACAGCACACCCTTGTAAAAAGTCCCTCTCCAGCCTTCTTTTAGGCCCATTTTAGGTACTTCCAGGTTCCCTGTTGGGATAAAAGTCTGGCAGAAAGACGCCTGTGGTTTGGGAGCTGCACTATTTATTTTTCCAAGGTGTATGTGATGCTTTCTGGAGTCCATTCTCCGCCTGCTAAGCGGGTGATTGGCACACCAGCACCAATTACAGAGACCCCTTAAAACGTGCCAGGCGATATGAATATGCAACAACACGAACGCCTTTCTTTTATAAGTAGCAAGTAGAAAGAAAGTAACAACTTTCTAATGTTGATCATTTAGGTCTTTTGTGAATTCTTTGTATTGTGTCATAGTAGCCTTCCACTTTTTAGACACATGGGTCTCCTGCTCGGGCGGACACTGGGCACTGTGGATTAGCATATTTAGAGTACATTGCAACAGTTGACTATTCAGTATGTGAAGTGGTGAAATTTACTCTATTATTTCTAAACACTTACGGGAACGGTGCTCCTGTCAACCAGTCAGCCATCTATTGCAAGCTTCTGTGTCCAATAAGTTACCAATTAATTGGCTCCTACAATTGTTGTATAGTTTACTTCTTGAATGGCCCCCTCTTTAGTAATTTCCTTCCCATTGTGCGGCCCTTTCTGACAACTTCTGTATAACGCTATCAGATAATCACTGTCCTTTCTTTCTCGCCTCACTTTTCTGTATCTCTCTAAATAGTTTATTATTCTGCCTTGGTACCTTTTATGGAGGCCAGCTCAGTGGCCTGTCAGTTAAAGGGTAAGGATACATTAAAATCGTCGTTCATTCAAAAGGCTTTGCAGTAAGTGCCCAGGATATTCATTTGTGCACACATACAGGTCCAAGCCTGAAGTGCGTAGCTCTGAAAGGAAAAGCCCTATCTTCCCTGAACAAACCCTTAATGATTTTACATCTCTCTCTGAGCCTGCTCTCTAATGAATGTTGACATTTCATGCACGGCAAGACACAGGAATTCTGTTTGTGGTCAGGGGGCTACAACATATTCCCAAGGAAATTAAATTCAAAATTGATTGTGTGACACTCAAAAACTGGCCCAGAATTTGAATGATTCCCTCCAAGCAAAATATAGCTGCCTTTCCCACTGAAAACTAGCCAGGTTTTAGCAAAGTCAAGGCAAAAAGTGCAAATGGTAGTTGTGGCTTTCTTTCCCCTGCATGAGAAAGCTGTGAAAGCAAAATTGTTCTTTTTCAACTTTTTGACAGAAGAAATGCCACAGTGTCACAACTGTGAGCAAAGGGGATCAGAGGGAAACTCCAAAACAGCAGCATGCCCTGTGCAAAGCCCCAGCACAATGGCAAGGCCACAGCTCTTCTTTACTTCGACCAGCCAAGAAAGGTGTTGACATAGAATTGACATGTTTTCTTTAAATTAAGTCAGGTCTATTGCTAAATCAGCTGCATCTCTCTAAGATTTTGTGGCCATGGATTTTTTTCTGTTTCTGGGAATGGATTTAAAGTGTCTTTTTTGCTATGTTGAGTGAATTAACTGGTTATCTAAGCTAAACCAGCCCTGCAGGAAGAACTTCAGGAAGATGGCCTATTAATGGGGGGAATCCAGAGATGACAGATATTCAGAGGACCTCCCAGTCCAGCATAAACCCTTCTCTCTTGCCCTAATCACAGACATGAAAGTGCTGCCAAAATGGCTACAAAGAGATGACAAACCCACCAAGTCATCAGAGAGCCTGTATGCCACATCACTGTCGAGATCAGTGTCATACAAACGAGACCTTGTGATGCTCTGGACAGGAATCATTCCTGCTGGAGGGGACAGAAAATAACAGGATCTGTTTCCCACTCAGTGGCTCTCATTCTGCCACAGTGCTGCATGGGGTGGGTATTTATTTTTGGTGAAGGCAGTGCTGAGTTCAGACCATGCAGACAAACATCACACGGTGCTATTACATCTTCATTATTGCACTGCTCTATAGAGACAAGTGTTTTGAAGAAGGTAATAAGCACTTATAATTAAGGCAATTATAAAGTAGTTTATTATAGTTGAGCACTAACATAGAGCTGCCTTGTGTCCAAGAGACCCAAACCAGTGATACAGGGTGTCTGGGGAATTTTTAAAACAGCATCAATCTGATGGTTATGGCTCTGAAGGCAAAAAAAACAGTTAGTGGCAGAGACAGGCTGATTTTACAAGCCAACAGAGGATGCAAGTAGGAGGGAAAACAAGGAAAAATTGTGGTATTGATGCTGGATACAAGTCATTGTTCCCTGTCAGACAGCTCTGGAGTGAGAAGTCACCCTGTGCATGAGCTGGACTCTGACACTTGGAGAGCCATGGGGGTGAAGTCCCATGTCCAGCACAGCAGCGTGAGGCAGGATTATCCCTATTTGTGCTTCACAGCCACCTTGGGGAACATGGGGAGATGAGCATCACAAAAATAACACAACTCATGGACCACAAGGTCTTGGGAAATACTAACTGAACCCAACCCCACAGTGTGCACAGGCAGAGTAACAAGCTCTGGGAGATAAAACAAAGCCTGTCAGCTCTTCACTTGGCACAGGTTTCTGTAGGGCAGTGGAAGTGTCTGAGCAGTTTCTGAGCTACAAAATTAGAGACTAAAATAACCCTTGCTTTCAGACCTGGAGAAACAGCACTTTGCTCTTCCTCACTTGTATGATGCCATCAGACACTGCCTCTGGCTTCCATGCCGATTTAAAAACGTATCATGGACCCCAACAGCAAGCATTTGTTTTTTCAGAGCTTCAGACATGCTACTTTAAACATCTCTTCCCCTCAAAATTGTTTTAAAACTCCCTGAACAGGGAGCAAGTTTCTTTCAAGTCTGTTTTCATGTGAAAGATGTGTTTGTGTATGATTTTGCTTCTCTAGGCCAACAGTGGTGATGTTTTTGATGCAGCAGCAGAAGATGCTGTCACTTGAGAAAAGACAAAATTATCACCTTTCATGAAACATCTACAGGTTTAACCAACCCACTTCTCTAACAGCTGAAAACAGGATCTTGGCAGAGAGAAAAAACAGAGCGTAGACATGAGGATAAAAAGCACTTCAAGCCTACAATTAGCTTCAGTGGGAAGGGAGAAGGTGAATCGCTTGTTGTATAAAATAGTCAGTGGCACCTACCTATTTCCCACGTGCTGGCTATGGAGAGGAAGAGCAGGAGGAAATCCCAGTGACCCCCAGGGCTTACCTAGACGGCTCCAGGAGACGATGGGCCGGGGGTTGCCCGTGGCAATGCACTCCAGCACTGCAGTCTGGTGCACAGTCAGCGTGAGGTTCTCCGGACCAACGAGAATCATGGGGTCCTTGTAAACAGTGGAGTGGGAGCCTGCAAGGGCAGAATCATCGTTAAAAGGCATCTGATTATCTCCTGCTTAAAGGAAACATCGAGGATTCAGGCACGTTCTAATTGTATCTCTTCTAAGTGCATATCCTCTTTCATCAGGAAATGCAGTGATAGCACAAGGAGTAATGGAGTCAAACTGAAAGAGGAGAAATTTAGGCTAGATATATATAAGAAACTCTTTACTATGAGGGTGGCAAGGCACTGGAAGAGGTTGTGCTGAGAAGCTGTAGCTGCTCTATCCCTGGAAGTGTTCAACGACAGGTTGGAGGGGACATGGAACAACCTGGGATAATAGAAGGTGTCCCTGCCCATGGCAGGGGTTTGGAACAAAATGATCTTTAAGGTCCCTTCCAACCCAAACCAGTCTAGGATTCTAAATTATGTGGCTGGTGTAATCCTCAATAAATCAGAGATGTACCTGAAACAAAAGGAGCACAATGTTTGCATGACAGTCACACTGACCATGTTTTAAGTGTGCATTGATATTCCTGGGGAATATCCCGGAGCCAACTGACCCACCCACAAACAGGCCTGTTAACAGTTGGATATTGGCAGCATAAAGAAGGAACTGCACTGCAAAGTGCAGATGTTCAGGAAAACCATGGTATATAGGGAGGGCACAAGCTGCAGAACAGTAGGAATACAAATAAATGAAGGAGTTGCTTTATCTTCCAGCATCTCAAGCTATAAAGTGATCCATGCAGTACACAATGCCTGAATCTGCCATTTGCTCCAAAAGCCCTGTCCTGGGACACAGAGTGAAGGAGGCACCAGTTCCTGACTCCTGCTGAGGACCTTCATGTGAGGAAACTCCTCTGATGACTGCAGCTCACAGTGTGGCTCCTTGCCATTTTCCTGCAGGGAGAGGAAGCATCCCATTGCTCTAATTGTGACATATTCATTGCTCACCATACAAACACTAATCGTTTATTTGCACTACAGTAGCACCAAGTGGCAGCAACCAAGAATGAAACCCATCATACAAGATGATGCACAGGCCTATAATAAAATAAAATCCTGGCACAAGGATCTGTGAACATCAGACAGGCACAGGACAAGTGAAAGAAAACATTTCACTAGACAGGATGAGAGCATGGGACAAAAACACCATCCTGTGTCAGGAACACCACAGCTGAACCCACATCTCCCGAGTCCCTAAAATGTGCCTTATCCCAGGGCCAAATGTCCCTGCAGCCTTTACTCCCATTTGTTGGGAGCACAAGAGGAGGAAAACCAAGAGATATTCTCAGTTCTCCATCAGCAAACTGGAATACTGAAAAATCTCTGCTTTAGTTTTTCTCCACATCTCCGATGAGAGCCGGGTTATACTCCAGAAATGCTGAGGTCAAGCCGTGTTTAAAGAATTCCATCAATCTGACAGCTGCTGCTGGCAAAAAACCTCTGTACACCTGCAGAGAGAAATCCTTGGGCTGGTTGTCTGCCTCCAAGCAGGAAGGGGCACAGGAAGGGTTGGGGAGCACAGCCACCATCCAGCCTTTGCCGTAGGGACCATCCCTACATTGACCGTGTAATGTCCAAAAAGCTTGTTAAAGAGAAGTGATCCCCCAAAAACTATCTGGAAGGGCTTTTCTCCAAGAAAAACATTCTTTTCTTCCTGCACTTTTGAGTGTTACCCTTTCTCAGCAGCTCAGGGGCTGGAGTCAGGGCATAGCAGGGGGATTTTGCAGCGGTTCAAGGGCAATCACGGATCAGAGCAGGTCGTTTGTTAATTGTTCCTGTGGGGGATAAACGGGGAACGATAAAGCGACTCCGGGTTCGTGTGTAAATGGGCAAAATCCAAGAAAAATCACCGTGTCAGTGTGACTTAAGAGCTGACTTTCTCACTAAATGCATTTCACTGCAAGCCATAAAATGCAGATTTTTTGATGAGAACCAGAATGCACAATAAATTCATATGACCGGCTGGTTAACCCCAAGAGATCTGAAAAACAATACCTTCCCCTCAGAACCTCGGAGTGCCTTTAAAACCCATGTAGATTTATTGTTCTAAATCACAATACTAAATGTTCATGCTTAGAATAATACGGTATTATCAGCGTATTATATAGCGATTTCAATATTTCAAAACACAGAGAAATGAAATGAATTGTCCAAGGTCACCCAAGAATATCAGCAAATGTGAGATGAGATAAAGCAGAATTTATAAAACACACTATTTTACCAATAAAGTATTTAACAATATCACACTCTTTGATTTATACTCTGAGTACTGAATAGAAATTCAGGTTTTGGGCTGTGGGCTCAGCTCCTTGAGTTTGGGGAAACCTGCCCAGCTGGAAGTGCCATTTCCACCACTGCTCAGCTTCTCCTGCAAAAGCTATAGATTGGTCCCACAGCTTTGCTACTGAGCCAAACACCCACAGCAGTGCCAGCTCCAGCACCACAAAAAGGAGCTGCCCATGCGCCACCACCAAGGAGGAGGTTTTCTTCTTCAACCTGAACAGCTCTTTGATGCAGGGTCGGGGAGAAAGGAGTGACAAAACGAGGCATTTGTGGCAAGGGAGTGCTGCTGGAGTACAACAGGGTTCAGGGCAGCACAGGGGAGATTCATTCTGAAAGGGAAAAAGGCTCTAATGATGCCCCTGGTCCCCGGGGACTCCAGCAGCAGCAATCGAGGTGAGGATGGGGAGGTCCCCGGCACCGCCAGCAGTGACAGGGACTCCAGCAGGGACAGGAGCATTGCCTGCCAGATCTTGATCAAAGGACAGCAGCAGAGAGAGGCACAGCTCTCACTGGGAAGGTGTCAGTGCAGAGAGGCAGGCAGCCCCTCAGGAGCAGCTCCACTAAGCAGGCACTTGAAAATAATCAATCAGCAGGACTGGAGACATCGCTGCCAGCAGCCCCACCACTGTGGCTGGGGAGAGGAAGGGAAGTGCTTGGAGCAGGCTTCTTCCTCCCGCAAAGGCAGCCACCCTCCTCTTCCTCTCCTGCCAGCCTGTGGCAGTGCCCTATAGGGCACACACACTTCCAGAGCCCTCTTCATCCTCTCTCTCCTCCCTCCCCAGCCAGGGGTTGGTTTGGAAGTCCCAGGAAGGTAAACATGGTGCTCCTCTCTGGATGAAGCAATGGCTGAAGTTGCTGCTCTGAAAAGAGGCAGCCCTCCTGCCGTGATGAAGAGCAGAGAGAACCATTTCTTTCACCCCTCAACACAAGAGGGAGGTGATGCAAAGATCTGCAAGAAAACTGCTTACTCCATCACACCTAATGCCATGTGCACAGCAGCACTTATGTTAACTTAGTATTTACTGACATAACACCCACACCAGTGAAGCAACATTCCTGTGCCCCCTCTGTGGCTCACCATAGCCTCTGCTGCTGTGCCAAAGCCCAAAGTGCACACACTAACACATACCTGCTGTCCTGGTCTAACAGATATTTGTTTGCTCTTAGCAAACACCACAGAGCATAAACATTTTCCATGGAGCTTTAACCCAGTGCAATGGGTTTTCCATACAAATGCCCCGTTATGGCAGCTCTGCTGATGTGCAGGCACTGAAGCATGGTCCAAATCCTTCAACAGACACTTATACATGGTGCCTGTATTCATCATCTGAATGCTTTAAGGAAGAGAAAAAACCCACAAATGTTTCACAGACAGGAAACCTGGAAAATATCCATCTGAAATGAGGGATGGTCAGATGAGAACAACTAGTGCTTTCTGCCCTGTGAGAAATAATAACTCGGGCAGTAAACCGACACAAGGAACTTCACCACGTTGATAATTTACTGTTCTTTTTTTCCCTCCACGTGGCTACTGTTAGCATAGATCAAGAAAACAGATAAGTAACAGGCACCAAAAGCTGCCAGGTCTTTCAGAACCAGTTAACTTGCTTTCTTTCCCTTGTCAGAGTTGATATACACAGCATTACTCTTCCCTCGGCTTCACCCCATTTCACACGTGCTGCTTTTTTACCATTGGCAGAGGCTAATCTGACACTCAGTGCAGGTGTTAAGTCTCTGCTCCAGAATCCCCTGGCCAGGCAGCATTTCGAAGGGTGATGGGAAGCTGTGAGATGTGACTGTATGCTGGCAGCCTCCAGCTACTGGGTACAGGCAATTATGTGTATCTGATGGACAGGAGGATCACAGGGAAAGACCTTTTGCTGCATATTAAAGAAAAACTCAAAGAGAAACACACACCTAACCAGCCCTGTGCAGCCTTCCCTTGCCTCTTATCTCCAAAGATGTAATCTCCATTTCCACAGGGAATCTGGGATACCCCCACTGGGGAGCCAGGGATGCCTTACTGTGCCTTACTGTTGTCAAAGTGGCTACCCAGAGTCTCAGGGGGGTTCTGACTTGCAAGGAGTCCTGTATCTCAGAAGCTCCTCTGCCAGCAGGACACAGCCACATTCTGCAGTGACTATTTCTTTGTCACTTTTATATTCTCTGAAGTTAACCCACAAATGCCCTGACATTCAGGGGAAGGAAGCTGCCCTGTTTTCACACAAGGAGGTTGAGCATATGAGAGGCATTTCTGAGATGAGGGCACAAAGGTGTCATCCACTCTTGGCTGCTGGATCGAGCTGGGTTGTATGATTTAATACTTCCCACTTCATTCTAGGAGCAGCTACTGAGACATCAAGAGAGACTTCTGAAGCTGAAAGTGTTTTAAATTAAAAAGACTGACAAACAAAGAAAACCCAGCTAGAAGGTGACAATACAACATCAGCTTTAGAAATTGTATGCTGACTTATTTGTCCTAGAGATCATCTTGTGTCCCACACAGACAGCTCACAGAGGATGGTCAATGGGCAGGTCAGCAGAGCCCAGCTGGGATTTTCACCACTCCCACCTGTCATTTTGTGTGCTTTCATAAACTTGTGCATGTGCAAAGTGCGGAGGTGGGTTTGGTTTGCCCTTACAGCTTCATCCCACCTCACTTTAGGCAACATGAAACCAAACAGCAGGTATGTGATTTTGGGCCTTTTTTGGGGAGGACACCATAAGGCACCATCACGTCTTCAGCCGAAGCTTTTGGAGGTGAAAAGCTATTTCAGCCACTGACCTCAAACATGGACAGATAACCAAGTCAAAACTCAGCCTGGGGTGCTCAGGGGCTTCTCCTTCTCATCTTCCAAAGGAAGGTCAGTCTCCTTCAGTCCATGCAATGCTAACAGCCTACAATTCCCTCATTAGACAAAGAATTGATCGCTCAGTGCGATGCAATTACTTCCAGAGTGGGCAGGTCTCATAAGGAAATGATGAATCTTCTACATTTCCAAAAGAATTTATTTAACGTAAAACTGCTGTAGCTCATTTTCTCACTGTCCTCCCTCTATCCAGAAACTGGCACTAATTTACAGGCAAAGAGACAGATTTTTCTGCTACCAAGTGGAATGACCTGGCAGGAACTAATAATAATCCAGAACATGGCTGGACAGAGGAACACCTCTCAGTACTGTTATCCTGAAGCTCTCCTAAACTGTCCTGGTCCAGAAGAGCCCTGGGAAGAAGACAAAGGCAGCCAGGACAGTGTAACAGGTACCAACCTGACACAGTGAGTCGGGCCTCCCTGCTGAACTTCACATTAGCAATATTGGTTGCGACACAGTGAAATATCCCACTGTCTTCTGCTCTCAGTCCTGTTATCTGGAGAACCCCCTTGGGAAGTAGCGTGTACCTGTGGGGAGAAAGAAGTAGAAATAAAAGCTTGCAAAGCAGGGTGTGACAGCAGGCTTCGTCCAGACATTTCGTCCAGGTGAGGCAGGCCAGCTCCCTGCACGCCGGTGCAGAGGTGCCAATACCACCAAGCCCCTGCAGGTTCAGCCCATGTCCATCAGTGAATAAATTCTTTATTTTTTGGGGGGGATACTTGAGCCTCTAGTTTTCTTCTTAGAAGGGGTTAAAAGAAAATCTTTACTCCTGATGCATCCTTGAGAAATGATGACTTTTGCTGGAAGGCTACAAAGTAGATGCTTCCTATTTAATCTGTGGAAAAGCTTTGGCAGTGCATTTGCATGTGAACACAGCTGACATGGGAGTTATCATGATGTGGGAATTATCACTCATCAGCTGGAGCACAATGACCATGGACAAGCCTCAGGAGAAGCCTGTGCCCTCTGCTCTGGGTCCAGGACTCAAATCCACATGACCTTAAAAACCTCAAATGCACGGAAAAGCATGTTTAAAATAAATATTGGGTGGGCAAATGTAAACATCAACAAGTATTTTATATCTTTACAACATCTGTACATTTAAATCACGCATGCATACACACATATATGTACACATACA
>VYZS01085575.1:0-16236 GCA_013400695.1 Neodrepanis coruscans | reverse complement strand
GGGGGGCTGGGGTGGGTGGTAGACCTGGGGCAGCCACCTACCCAACCAGAGTCATCATCTTTCTCACCACAGCGACTCCCATTTTCTCCTCTCCCCCCCACAGGAATCCAGCAGAGGAAGGAGCAGGACGTGGAGGCACAGAAGAAGGCAAAGGAGTGTGGGCGAAGAGTGCTCAGGGTCTCCCCGGACCAGGGATCAGATGTGTACCTCCTCAGGAAGATGGTAGAGGAAGTGTTTGATGTGCTTTATAGTAAGAACCTTCATGCTTCCCTTTGGGGATATGGATTGTCCCTGGGGCTCTCTGAGCTGCCCAGTGCTGCAGCTAAATGCGGCTTTCAGCGCCAACCTGCCTCTCCGGCAAGGGAGCAGATGCCTGGCTGGGGCAGCCTTGTGGGATGTGCTCCTGCATAGGGTTAGCGTTGCATTTAGATGGGATTTTGCCACTGCTTCTTCACTTTCCAATGCCCCAAACTGGGCCAAAAACACTGCATGCTAGGGGGGAGCGTCCTTTTTTCCCATGACTAGGGAAACCCTCTGCCGTGCTGTGAGTGGGATTTCCAGGTCCATCTTTATCCCTGACACCACATCCATTGCACCTCTTTCATAGTGCTGTGTTGGGTCTCTGCAGACTCACTTCCTCTCTTTCCCTGGCAAGTCTATTTTAAAGGAAAATTATAATTTTGTAGCAGGTGGCCCTGCAGCCCCAGCCTCAGGAAACGAGCTGGTCGTGTTCAAGAACATCCATCATCTCCATCAATAAACCTGCAATTAAAATGCAGATAACCATATAGCTGTTGATATGGAACCCAGTGGGTTGCAGAGCTCCATCCAGCCCAAATCTCTGGTAGCTTGAGTGGCAGAAGTGCCACATTCTTGCTCGGGAGGCTCCACTGGAGTCCCCATGGTATGGCTGGAGGTAGAGGTCATGCTGCTGGCTCATCCTCTGGCTGCAGCTCTAGGGCTATGCTGATCCAGGTAGGAGAAGCAAGACTGGGTTGAGAAAACAGGATGATAAGCCTCAATATTCTCCTGTGGTGTTCAGTGGATTGCAATTGCCCAGCGTGATGCTTCGGGGGAGTCTAGGCCATGTGGCTGGATCAGCTGCAGAACTGGGTGTTTGGCTTTCCCGAGTGCAGCTCCCCATCACCAACTGGGATTCAGAGCCTGGTATAACCCTGCTGGGGATCTGCAGGTCTCCCTGAGCCCAAAGCACAGATTTGCCCATGTTTGTGTGCGAGGTTTAGGAATGGGCATTTGCACATGATGAAAGGGGGATAATTGGAGCTACCACTGCCCTGGGCTCACATACAGGACTTGCTGCTGCTGGTTGTCACAGATGCCACAGGCTTCACAAACAGAAAAGGGAGATGGCATCCCTTCCCCTCCAGGACAGACAGTCACTGAAGTTTTCTGAAACCACTCAAAGGACATGAAGGCAATATGCCTATTAATGAGGGCAATCAGTTGCCTTTCCTGCCTTCCAGGGAAGGGATAATGCAGAAGTACCAAGGGAATAGGATGGAGAGGGTGTTTTTGTGCTGGTGGATCCCCTCTCTGAGCTGCAGGTCTCATTGTCCTGCTGCTGGGAGAATGCCATGCTTTGCTGTCCTCTTGGAATATGAGAATTATTAAAATCTGACGTACCATAAATGTATAATTGCATTAAAAAAGCTTGATCAGGGTGCATCTGCATGGGGCATACGATCCAGGCAGCCCATCCATCAAGATGATTAGCAATGCTCTTTACCTTTTGAGGTGTATGGAGGTGCATGGGGACAAGCTGGTCCCCAATCCAGGGTGGCCGGCATTGCCATAGCAGGAGAAGGCATCCCTGAGCCAGTGGTTTTGGTTCTGATGTTCAGNGTGTGTCACGGCAGGGAAACTGTCAGCTTGCAGAAAGCGAACTCACAATGTCATGGTTCAAAGGCTTATTTTGAAACTTTGGTTATTTGCTTAATTAAAACATTATCCATCCCACCTATAAGGGACCTTGATGGCTCATGCAAGTCGCACATCATTAGTTATCACACGTTCCTTCAAAGAACATAGTGAAAAAATCACTTTTAATAAGGACTTGCTGACAGCTTCACAAGATTTACAGGGTTTCTGTAAAATCCTTTGGTGTGTTTTGTTGGGGTTTTTTTTAAGAAGAGAGAAAAAAGAAAGTATTTAAAAGAAAATCCAGAATATAGAATTCCACATCAGCTTAAATGCCCCATAATCTTCTCTTCCTGCCCCTCAGTCTGGAGGTGACGGTGCAGACACCATGTCATGATGCCAGATGTTCTGCATCTGGACAGTGCTTTGCCAGACCAGTCACATTCCTGCATGGCTGTTTCTTCTGCATTGTGCTTTCAGCACCGGGTTTATTGATCGCAGTGACTTGGGCTGGTTTCCGAAGTAATTTTTCCACAGAGAGCAGCTCGAGGGTTTGGGTCATTCCTGGGAACTCTTCAGAGGGGTCTGTTTTTCTAACAGTGTCCTGTCTGGTGAGCACTGTAAGCAGCCCTGGTTTGAGCATGTGTGCTGTTTAGCTCTTTTAGAAGATCCCTGTATAATGGCAATACTCGCTGTCTTTCTGCGGCTGCCAAGGAAGTGAAAGCAATGTGCACCCAACTCCTTGGGAAGGTTTTGATGTCAGAGGTAAAATGGAGCCAGACCCACGTGGTAGAGACATGGGTGAACTCTGTGGCCATTGTTGAGGGGAGTGGGTGCGGGTTCTGGGCTGCTGGAGGCAATAGTGCAGTCAAATGTGTTGATAATCCAAGCTGTCTGTGAATGGTGGGATGGCGGGAGATAACTGGGGTTTTTTTCCTTGTCTGTCAAAATGCGTCAAGGCTGCTTGACAGCAACAGCAATCAAACTACTTCTCATTCTTCCACGAGGTAAAATAAGAAAACTGACTGAAAATAAGGTTCCCAGAACATCTCAGTAAAAATGAGATAAAAATCATCGCAAGCCCTTCAGCTTTCTTTGTCAGCTTTTGATTCCCTCCCAGCTTGCCTGTGGCCACATATCTCAAATTGCTGGGTGATCCCAGGGGTGGGCTTGTGCCAAGTGACCCCAACTGAGGATTTTACTGTGCAACCTGATTGATGAGACATCTGCTTATTGGCGTTTATGAACTTTTATTAATTAGTGTTTTCAGAAAGGGCTTGGAGTGCCTTGCATGCTAAGTGCAGAGGTAAGAATGGGTTTTCTTCTCCCATTCTTTTGGTTCTTTTGATATTTCTTGATCTTGCATTTACTGCTCCAGCCTGACTCAGCCATGGCTGGGGGCAAAGGGTGTTTGTCAGTGTGTAACTCTGCCCCCTCACCAGGTGAAGCCATGGGGAAGAGCAGCGTGATCCCTTTGCCATACGAGAGGTTCCTGAAAGAGCCAGGCTCGCTGGCAGTCGCTGGCTTGCCTGAGGGGATCAGCTTTAAGAAACCCATGGAGTACGATGTGAAGTCCCTGATGGCCATCCTAGAGCACAGCCACAGCATCCGCTTCAGGCTAAAAAGGTAATTTTGGGAACCCCCAAGGGGCAAGAGAGCTCTTGGGATGGTGCCTCTGACAATACTGGCAGATGGTGAGGATTTTGTGCAACACAGGCAGGAGGGTCCCTCCCATGTCCCAGCTTCTCCCCCAGACCACAAACCTGGGTCCAGCCATGCCAAACCCAGTCTTGCAGAGATTCTTTCATATTGGGGGGCCTGAGACCACTGTTCCTATAATAAGTCCTTATAAACATGCAGATTAACTGCATCATTTTATGTGTCTCTGCCAAAATTTCCACTGCAGTAAGCAAAGTGCTTTTCTATCTCCAGTGGGGTTTCCGTGGTAAGTGATGCAAGGGTCTTATTAGGCTGAAATGTTTTTTTTAATGCCAGATAAAAGTTTGCAGCTGAGCAAACTCCCCCTTTTGCACGTTTAGACAAGGGGTTTGGTGGGTTTAGGTGCATTTCCCCTGTGTTTGCCTGTCTGGCAGTACCTCAGATCCATTCAGAGAAATGCTGAGCACTACCAAATACCTCCTCTGAAGGATTTGTGTTTGTGGAAAATCAGGCTGAGATAGCTAAAAGTAGGACACAGAGAATTTGAGCTGTCTGTGAGCATGTGGATGCCTGTCTCAGGTGGAGCATGTGGGTTTCCTCAGTGTGAAGCTCATCCCTGGACTGACAGAGGTCCCCCTGGAACATGTCATGCGTGCTGGAGGCTGGTACAGGCCAAGTAGTTGTGGTCACATAAGGTTTTACCCCTTAAATGCATCAGGCATGGAGCTGGGCAGCTTTGTCATAACTAATACAAATGCTTTGAACTTCCATAAGACCAACCAGTTCCACTGAAAGAAGA
Organism: Neodrepanis coruscans; assembly: GCA_013400695.1. NCBI lineage: Eukaryota > Metazoa > Chordata > Aves > Passeriformes > Philepittidae > Neodrepanis > Neodrepanis coruscans. The sequence goes on along the minus strand of VYZS01085575.1, from coordinate 11,900 downwards.
CAAGATACCTGAAGATGCTCTGGAGGTTGGGTGATGGATGCAACTTCTGAATCATAGACAGAACCATAGAATGGTTTGGGTTGGAAGGAACCTTAAAAGACCATCTGATTCCAACCCCCTGCAATGGGCGGGGACACCTTCTGCTGGACCAGGTTGCCCTAAGCCCTATCCAACCTGGCCTCGAACACTTCTAGAGATGGGGCAGCCACTACTTCTCTGGGCACTGTGTGCCAGTGCCTCACCACCCTCAAAGGGAATATTTCTTCCTACTATCTAATCTAAACCTACTCTCTTTCAGTTTGAAGCCATTTCTTGTTGTCCTATTCATTCCCTGCCCTTGTCAAAAGTCCCTCTCCAGCTCTCAAATACCTTTAGGTTCTGGAAGGCTGCAGTAAATTCTCTCCAGAGCCTTCTCTTCTCCAGACTGAACAATCCCAACTCTCTCAGCTTTTCCAAATGGGAGAGGTGCTCCAGCCCTCTAATCTTCATGGCCCTTCTCAGCAGGGCCCCACCTGGCAGCTGGTGGTGCAGCATGTCTCACCCTCTTGGGCATGGCTCTCCTTCCCCCTCCACATCCCTGCTTGTTGTGGCTTAGCAGTGCCATGGGCCCAAAGGAACCTGTTTTCCCTCCTCTTCTCCCTTCCTTCCCCTCAGGACAGCAGATGAGCCCAGCCGAGAGCCCAACCCCAGCGTTGAGTTAACTTGTTCCTCCCTCGCCTCCAAGGGCAGCCGAGACTCCGGTGCAAACGGCCCCATGGCCAAACCTGCCACCCAGGATGCCCCCTCCGCCATTGCTGTTACCAACTTCCTATACAGCGTCTCGCTGCCCACTCCTGTCGCCGTTGACCTCAAGCAGGAGGTGTCCTCTGGGCTGCCTGGGACAACGACAGTGGGCGAGGCTCTGCTGGCCCAGCCGACGGCAGAGCTGAAGGTGCCTTCCTCACAGGAGTACAGCGACTGCTGTGGTAATAGTCTAGAGTTGGCTCTCAGATGCGGGCCCTGTGCACAGCCCACCCCTGATGCTGGTATGGGACAGGACAGGTGTTTTGGCAGTCCTCAGATGAAAATCAGTGCAGAGCTTGGCCTGTATGGAGATGAGCGGAGTCCCTGCCATGCCACAGTGCCCCAGCCTTTCCCTGGCTCTCTACGAGGTGCCAGTGGGGCACACCTCTGTTTTTGCCCCAAAATGCTGAGAGCTGCACCATTAGGCTAGAAGGGCAGCCAGAGTGGGGTCAGTCTGGCCAGCACTGTGCCAGCAGTCACAGGCCAGAGTGCATGGAGGAGGGACAGAGGGGTTGGTCAGTGTCACTGGCAGGGGTCAGCACCTGGGGTCTTGTTGGGATGCTTGGAGCATTGGTCAGGCTCTCATCAGCCCTTTCTCCTTGTCTCCCCTCTTGTCCAGGACAGAAATCGGCCTCCGGAGGTCCCCTCATCCAGAATGTGCACTCATCCAAGCGCATCCTCTTCTCCATCGTCCATGACAAGACAGGTCTGTGTCCCACTCCATCACTGGAGACGGACAGCAGCCATCTCTTAGGGAAAGGTTTCCTCTGACCCCATCTCTCCCCAGCTGTCTCCAAGTCCTGCAGGGACTGCATGTTCTGCAGGAACTCACCAGTGCTGGAGATGATGCAGCAGGGATTTTTTTTCCCTTTCCTTATTGCAGCATCTCACATCGCAGCCAACACCTTCATCTCTGCTCAGATCCATCCTCTCCAAGATGCTGCCAGTAGTTCTCAAGCACTGCTGGCTGGCTGGGAATTCCCATCTCCACTTCCTGCACAGGAAGGCATGGTTTGGGGAGAGGCTGTTTGCCTCAGCTGCAAACCACACATACCTGCAGAAAACATGACGTTATTTTAAAATAACTAAACCCTGCTGATTCCAGTGTGATTCTGCAGCAGTGCCCATGGGGATCAGCAGTGGGGAGGAGACGCATGCTATTTCCCCACCTTCACTCCACCCAAGGAAAATGCAACCTAAAAGTACTGATGTGTTTCCATCAAAACACTCACCTGTCTGCATTAAAGAGGAGAAAAAAATATGGGTGGAAAAGAGGAGGAGATGGATAAGCTCCACTGTGAAATAGCTGTTACTTTCAAAGGTTCATTCCAGGTGGAGTTGGCTCTGTCCCAGAGGGTCTTTCATTACAGAGTTTAGAAATTTTAGAAATTTTATTATCTTAGGAGTCTGCTTTGTACATGCCCCAGAGGGTGCCTGGGGCTGGGGAAGCCCAGACCTTTTCTGCCAGCCTGGCAAAATCTGCTCAGGAAGAGGGAAATCATTTTTAAAGCAGTGAAGTCTTGTTCCTGCTTCCCAGCGCTTTGCAGGAGAAAAGTGCATCTGCTGTGTACAAACCATATGGATGTTTCTTATTTCTTGTATTTTGTTTTGATAGATAAGTGGGACAGTTTTATAAAAGAAACTGAAGATATCAACACCCTTAGGGAGTGCGTGCAAATTCTGTTTAACAGCAGATATGGTGAGTAGGAGTTAATATCCCATTATGCATCTGCAGTGCTTGTGGATGGCATATCATTATATAGCAATCAGTTTTGTTCCCTAACACAGCAGCAGAAGCCATATGCTGGAGCTCCCTGCTCTTCCTAACACATTTAGCTCAGCAGCTCCCAGTCTCTGGATGTCTGCTGAAGGTTATGTCAATATTTCCATTTGGAAAGACACACCCGCCACCATCGAGGAATTTATAACTGGGCTGTAAACCAGACCCAGCTGGGAGTGTGGCATGCCAGATTGGAGTACCCAGTCACCGGGAGTGGTGGCATGTGGCCCTTTTACGTTAACATGGCAGGTAAAAAGAAGGTGGTTGTTATTGCAGCTGCTTTTTTTTATTCCGTCTGCATGGTTTCTGGCTGTTGTTGGTGCTCCCTTTGCCACTGGCAGTGCTTTTGGGGTAGCTCCTGGGCATTTGGGCAGATGGAAGCTTGGAAAATGGCTTGGGAGTGGGCTGATGGGTTGGTTCTTTGCCCGTGCCATCCCCATCACTCTGTGTAATTTGGGTGTTATAGATGGGCTGTAGATACGTGCTGTGTCACCTGTGAGTTTTATATGGACTCGAGATGAAGCCCTTAATCATAACGATCTATATACGTGGTGCTTGAGCTGTCAAGTTGGGGAAGGGTCTGGATTACAAGTCTGATGAGAAGCGGCTGAGGGAGCTTTTTGGACTCAGCCAGGAGAAAAGGAGGCTCAGGGGAGATCTTCTTACTCTACAGTTACTTGAAGGAGGTAGTAGCCAGGTGGGGCATGGCCTCTTCTCCTAGGTAACATGTGATGGAATTAGAGAAAATGACTTCAAATTGCTCCAGGGAAGGTTTAGATTGAATACTGGGAAAAATGTCTTTACTGAAGGGATGATCAGATACTGGAACAGACTACCAAGGGTACTGGGAGTCACCATCCTTTGAAATGTTTAGAAAACATGTAGATGTGGCACTTGGGAACATGATTTGGTGGTAAAAAGGGCAGTGTTGGGTTAATGGTTAAAATCAATCTTAGAGGGTTTTTCCAGTGTTAATGGTTTTGTGATTCCATGTGCTCTGCAACTCGTGAGTTACAGAACTCACAGACCTGCTGTGGTGGGTCACAGGGAGTTTGGGGGTGGCATGTGGCTCATCTGCAGTTTGAGATCACTGGGCCTATTTTGGAGTTTTGGAAGACACTGTTAGCTCTGTTTACTGCTGCTTTCTCTCCTGTTGTCCCATTCCGCACAGAAGAGTTGCTCCTGGGGCTCACCTTCTGGGACAAGCAAAGAAGAAGACAAAAGACACTTTCTCTGATTGAGTTCAAGCCTTTACACCTTCACTTTAGTATCTGTAAAAGAAAAAGGACTTGTGTAAATGAAAACCATGTGTTCATCTTTCAGCTGAAGCCTTGGGGTTAGACCACATGGTCCCCGTCCCATATCGGAAGATTGCCTGTGACCCTGAAGCAGTGGAGATCATTGGCATCCCAGACAAAATACCCTTCAAAAGACCTTGCACCTACGGTGTCCCCAAGCTCAAACGGATACTGGAGGAGAGGCACAACATCCATTTTGTTATCAAAAGGTGGGTGGCAAGGAAGGCAAGGGGGAGTGTGTGGCTTTGAGGGTATTGGGGATTTCACCAGTGTTCCCTCTACACTCACAGGGTTTGTTTTGGCACCCAAAACTCATTTCACCCTTTTTCATGGAAAAGAGCTGAAAGTTTCTTTCCCTGTGCAAACCTCTGGCTTTCATCTCTCTCTTTTTGCAAGGTTGTGGCAGGGCTGGCTGTACCATCGTCACCCCCAAGCCAAGACACCCAGACATAGCTGGTGCCACCCCAAGCATTTTGGGTGATTACAGCACCCTCTGATCACAGCACAGCCCTTTCCAATGGCACTTGATGGATGGGAGTGGTGCTTGGGTTGTCACTGGTCACGTGTGCACAGCCTCTATATCTGGTGTCATATCACCTATGGATTGGGCACTGTGTCTTGGTATCTGCATTTGTACTAGTCAGAGGAGTGGATGCATTCCCAGTTACCTCTGTGCCATGCAATCTCTCTTTGCTGCTCTTTCAGGAATATCTGCTTTATAATATATTTATTTATTCAATCCCTGCCTGTGCAGTACTTGTGTCGTTCCCCTGCTAGAAGTGTGAAACTACACAGAAAAATCCCAGCTAAGGCTCCCAAAGGGGCTAAAATCACCAAAATCAACAGAACTCAGGCATCCTAGAAGGAATTAGTTTTCCAGATGTTAGCTGGCAGAGGAGCCACTTTGTCCCACTGTGCTCAGTCTGTACCAGGCTTGATCAGGCCCTGGGATGTGACCTTGCACACACTTTGTTCCCATGAGCAAAGCTATAGGTAGCACCAAACTATGGTATTCAGGAGATAGGTGACATCTAGTCAATGGTCTGCATTGGGAAGTGAAGGTCTAGCAACAGCTACTCTGGTCCCACTCTCTCTTTTGGTAAAGCCAGCCTATTACAGCGTCATTTAATTAAGTTAATTAAATTAATAGAATGACTTATAAGCAGACTTAGAGGTGCTTTACTTAAAAAGCATATGCTGTAAGGTTGCTTGGTTGCACAACAGGCTAAAAGGCTTTTTGTTTTTTAGTGTAAAAATTCCCTTTTTATAGAGAATGAATAAAATTACTATTTTGACTTTGTTCAATGCTGTTCATTAATAAATCCTCCAATTCAGTCATCAGAAGCACCTATTTCTAATCCTCTTTTTTTTCCTTTCCTCCTAGGATGTTTGATGAGAGAATTTTTACAGGTATGTTCTCCATGTCCTTTGATTTATTGCCCACAAAACTGAAAGATTATCCAGAAAGCAAAGTTGAAATAATGTCACCAGCAAGCAGCAAAAGTGCAGGACACATGCAGTTATGCTCAACGAGGAGAAGCCTTCTCTGTGCCCTGCACCAGGACATGCTAAGATTGCCTTTGCCTGGGACTGGTGCAAGCTCTGTACTCCTTTTAAAAATTGAATTTTTTAGGTTTAAGAGAGGATTCATGGTGTGTGAGGCTGGGCTGAGTCCCTGCAGCTGGCTGAGCCACAGTACAGGCAGCATGCAGCTTGTTTCTATGCTTTCAAGATGAAGAAAAATCACTGGCAAATTATTGTCTTTTTTTTTTTGTCTGGGAAGTGCTAGCATCATCCAGTCGCTGACTGTTTTTAAAAGAAAAATAGCAAAAGTCCATTTTTTCAGTGGCAAAACCGTGGGAAGAGAGTTATTTGACTTTCTTTGCTCTGTGGTTTTTACTCCTTTTTGTCTGAGTTGGAAAAGCCAGGCTATTGAGTCATCGGCACAGGTTGCCTGGAGAAGCTGTGGATGCCCCATCTCTTGAAGTGTTCAAGGCCAGGTTGAATGGGGCTTAGAGCAACCTGATCTAGTGGAAGGTGTCCCTGCCCATGACAGGGACTGGAATGAGATGATCTTTAAAGTAACTTCCAACACAAACTATTCTGTGATTCCTTGGTAAGTGTGTCTTGGCAGATACCAAGAAACAGGTACCCATGCTGTCTGACTCAACCCTCACTCCAGCGCTGCCCTCATCACGCCACCATCACACACACCTGTAATATGGCACTGCATCCAAATTTATCATGCCCAGCCCCGCTCCTGGATTGCCTGGGCATGGCTTACAAGAGAAAAAATAGGATGTTGGGTTGTTGTTTTGATTTTTTTCCCTGAGCTGCCAACCCCACATGCTGGCAGCTCTCCATACACTTTGTTCTCGGATACCTCTGCTTTTGTACCACAACAGCCCCAGCATTAAGATTGCTCCCTGGGCTTGATGACAGTGGAACCACCCAAAGGGGACCTCCAGCAGAGCCTGGAGGGGTCCCACGTACATGGGGGGACATTAATGGGTTTTTTTCCTCATGGAAAGGATTTCTCCCAGCTTTAAACCTGCTCCAAGGAATGGAGCACTGAACTGTGTCTTGGGATGCTTGGATTTTTCTTTCATAATTGCTGCATGGTGTCTGGGGGAGGCATTGTGCATCTGTACATCAGCTCAGGAGCTGCTGCTGGAGAGCACTGTGCTATGACCTTGGGGGGCACATTGCAGGGAAGTGCAAGTGGAAATTATGAGATAAGGAAGCAAACCCAGCAGAACTGAGGTGAATGGCAGGTCTGTCACTCCTGACTTGGTCCCTGCAGGGCTACCGAAGGCAAAACCTATTAAACCTGTCTTTTTGTGGTTTGCGTCAGCACATCAGCCTGTGCAAAAAAAAGCATCTGCTGAGTCAGGAGATGCCATTTCTGCAAAGACACTGTTTTCTGAGTGGAACTGTGTTTTAAGTTGCCAACTGCAAAGTGTCCCAAAGCTTCCCTGTACAATTTTATAACCCTTTAATTAAAATACCCACCACTGCTCAGAAACCTATTTTTGCTACTCCCCTGGGTAGCAGCTTCAGGCAGGTTCCACTGCTGCAAGAACAGGATTTAGTCCATAGAAAGCACAAATTAAAAGGAGCCTTTTGGACTGTCGGTAGATAAATAGCGACTTTAAGGCTTTTTATTGCTGCTGGTCCCATGGCCAGGGTTTTGCCCTTCCTGGCAGGCTGGAACCAAAAAGAAAGAGGCTTCATGTTCCAATGGATGTGGATGTGTTTTACAAGGGTGGGGATATTGCAGTGGTGCTTTGAGACTAGCAAAGGGCCTTTGGCGGCAGCTGTTTATCAAGACATCTCTGTGGTTTCTGCAGCCTCACAGTGTAATCTTATTCCCTCCTTCCCCCAGCCATTATCCTTTAGCTCTTTGCTCACCTTCCCTGCCTGATTTTATTTCCTATGCTCTCTTCAGGTTCCTCTTCATTTCCAAGGTCATTGCTGAGGCTTCATTTCATCTTCTTTCAGGCTGCTCAGGAACAGGGAAGGGAGAGAGGATGTTTTTCATGATTACAGGATGCTTTTGTCCCTCTTGGTGTCACTTATTGTGGGGCTTGGAGCTGTGGGACTTGGTTGCCTGTGTCACCACTACTCTGGGTTTTGGCAGACTTCTATCCAGTGCAGCACATCCACTTCCTTGGGACAAGGCTTTCCCCACTTTAAGGCTTGCTCCTACGGCACTAGTCCATGGCCTTCGGTGTTCTGACCCTTAGTCCCTAACTCTTGGAACCCTGTCCTGACAGCCAGCCCTCTTTCTGGAGATGCTTCATCCTGACAGGGCTTCCCAGCATACACATATTTATGCAGAGATTTAAGCAAATGTCTTGCTATTATTTTTACATGTAAACACAAACCTGCATCCTCTCTTTACAAGCAGGTGACAATTGAAAACCTGCCCTCAACCCTGACCTCAGCTCTGGGACTAGGAGGGGACCAGGCTACTTCATTGGTATCTCTGGTTGCTAATTCTGGTTTTGCTTTTCCTTCCAAAACCTATCATGCGTACATGGCACCAGGAAGCAAATTTACCAAAGATCCAACCAAGCTGGAGCCCTCCAGTCCCCCCAGGGAGATTTCCCCCGAGCTGCACCACGGGACTGTGCTGGACCTGGCAGGGACCTCTCAGGCCAACAGTAGGTAAGTGTGGGGCTTCTGTCCCTCTCTCCTGCAAAGTGACATCCCTCAGAGAGTTACCTGGGGAGTGTTAGTGTGCATAGCATGTTACTGCTGTATCCACAGCAATGTGCAATGGGTGCAGGAGGTTGCCAATGAGAGTAATTTAGTAAGCTCAAGAATCGGGAAAATGTTGTAGGGCTATGGTGAGAAGGTGAGTGATGTTGAATTAATGTTACTTTCCTGCCTCCCTAAAATTCCACTGCAGTGGTACAGCTAGCCAGTGCCGGAGGAGGCTGAGCAGCCCTCAAGACAAAAATTTGAAATCATTGATTTTGAACAAAACAGATGAAATTGGGGCCATTCCTGGGCAGGCTGGAATTATCTGCTGGAGCCATCTCCGGTGTTAAAGCATGACCTAAAGATTCACCCTCAGTCTACAACATAACAGCATCCTGCTAATTAAGTGTGGCTTGTTTATAAAGCTCACAGGGAGACTAACAGTGGATTTAATGAAGGTGGGGTTATAGAGTTCAGCAAGTCAGGAAGCTTTATTTAAGAGTACCTGTTTCTGTTACAACTGTGCCATGAGCTAGACAGGTCCATGCTGGCAGTGCCTGTAGAGCATATAGAACATAGCAAAGAGAGATTTCCAACAGGGACTGGGAGATCCAGGAGGTGTCTTTCTCTGTATAGCCTCAGATTCTTCCGTTCTTGCTTCAGTGTAAGCAAGGTATAATTTAGCCTTTAAAATCACTTTAAAGAAGATAGGCAGTGCAGCAGTTTATAGCAGTATTAACTGCTCTAAGACAATGAGCCCTCTCCCAGCCTAGATTCACACAGCTGGCTCAGTCATGGATGGAGTGACAAGGGCTCCTCAGCCTCTCTGGCACAAAGCCTCACCACCTAGTACTGACAGCTCCACCAGCTGGGGCTTCAGGCATGCTATGGGATTGGTAACTTCTGCAGGTCAGGATGGGGATATAGGGTAACTTGCCCTTGTCTCCTCCATGGCATCTCTTGGGTTCCTCTCCTTTCTTGGCTCTTCATTGACATGAACCTGTGAGAGGCTAGAGTCTCCTCTGGTTCTCCCCAGTCCTGCTTCAGTTTTGTCCCCTTGGATGTGGCTGCCACACGTCCCTAAAGCTGTGCATGCGCAGGGCAGGGAAACCTGCAGCATTAGGGCACGTAGCAAGTGAACATGCCAGTGTGCCCAGCACTGAAATCTCACAGCTTTGGAAGGCAGAAACCTCTTCAGCTGCCCAGTCTGGAGGGCTGGCATCTGTCTCCAGCCCTCTGGGTATCTTCAGCTTCAAAAGAGGGTTTGTGGGAGGTTTTACTTTGTTCTTCCTGCAAATGAGGAACTTCTGTGCCTTGGTAGGAGGATTTCTGTAGCAATGGTCCACCCACGTCAGAGCCCTACTTCAGGGAAAGGGCAGTGCCAAATACTCCATGAGAAAGGCCAGACACTGTGAGGAGTAACACGCTCCCCAGGGAAGCCCTCCTCACAAATTTTTCTGGTGAAAGGTTGACTCTGACCTATGGCAGAGTTTAAAATCTTCCGCTAGACTCCCAGGTAGTATATACAATACCTTCTAGACCAGTGATCCTTTTTGCCCATATCACGTTTAGGAAGAACATTTCAAGAATACTCCTTGCTTGTTCCACAGTTTGTTCTGCTGATGCTGCTGGGTGGATTTAGGTGAGTGAGAAGTGCTTTTGAACATCCCTCCTGAGCCAACAGAGATATGGTGCTGGCTCAAAACAGTTTTCCTTCCCCTCTGAAGGACCAACATAATGGAGGAGTGCATTTTCCAGAGTGATTCCTTGGGTCCCTTACTGCCAAAAAGCCATGGTTGTTCTTGTTTAAGAGAGACAGAAAGCATATGCATCCTGAGAATGCAAAACAATCTCATTTGGACGCTTAATACCTTGCATAAATTCCTGAGCAAGTGAAGTTAACTGTAGAAGGGGGTTTGGGATAGTGCCCAGTTTTCAGGGAAGAAAAGCTTTGAGCAGAATAAATATTTAGCAAATCAAGTTGACTTTTTTCTTTTCTCCTTATTTGCTTTATAGCTCAATGAGTAATCACGTTTTTAATGATACCTTATGCAGTGCTCTTGGTCAGAAAGGGATGGAGTCTACCAGATTTTGGGCTTAAAACCTTTCTTGCTCTCAGGAGTTCTCTGCTATAATTCCACCCATGGGTGTCTGGGTAGCAGGGCTACCATCAGGGGGGTTGCAGGACCAGGGCAGGTTTGGGAGCAGGGCTGATTTGCAGAGAAACTTGCAGACCATGTCTTTCCTTGCAATCATGGATGCCGTGCCATTGCTGGGCCCTTGGGTACAGTGACATCGGGGACTGCTCCTCAGCCTTTGCAGCCCTCTGTGATGCAAGGGAGGGTTTCCTCCTCCTGCCAGGACTGGTCCTAGAGCCACTACTGGGTTTTAAGCTCTCTCTTTTTTTGCTCCGTGACCAACTCTCTTGTCTGCCTTCCCCTTCCAGGTCCGAGAAGTGCAGCGTTTCTGAAAGCTGTGAACCAGGTGAGGAATAATTAATTTTCTCTTACAAAACAGTGATATTGGGGGGCACACTAAAGAAAGATGTCTGCAAAGTAATTTGGATGTATGACACCAAATTCTGCCACAGTACAGTTCTCTAGGGGCTTTGTCCCCATTTGATAGATGCAGAGATGAAGGCTTTTACCCTATGACTCTGCAGCTAGTGCCCAAAAGTGCATAAATTGAAATAACAAGCCTGTGCTTAAATGCAAAACTAAGGGAAGTCTTCGGTCTCTGAGTTCCTTTGAAAGCTACCACTGAGAAATCAGTGGTGTCAGTGCACTATAAATGAGAAGGAAGTGCTTTTCCCCAGATTTAGGGGCTTGGATCCATTGAAACACCACACCAAGCCTCCCTATCTTGATTCCTCAAGCTGCAAGCTGGGACTCAGCCCCTTCCAGTGGATCTATCCCATCCTAAGTGAGAAAGTTTATCTTGAGATAAGAGGAAGCTGGGCTGAGCACTGTGGGCAGCCTCCTCCAGGGGCAGCCTGTCAGCACAGGATCCCATCTGCTGGGATTGAAACCACACTGAATTTTGCTGGGGATCAGCTGATTGCATCCTGGTGTGATGCAGCTGCAGTCAGCCCTCTCAGAATAGGGGCATGTTCCAGGCAGGAGTTTGGAAGCATTAAAAATGCCAGGAGCACCCACTGGAGATAGCTTCTTTGGTGTCCCCACCAATGCTTGTTGGTGGCCAGTTCATTTTAAATGAAGAAAGCCAAGAAATGAGAGTTTAACAAGGGCCAGTGGCCATTTCAAGGGCCTTAATAGGTCGCCCTGTAGCAAAAGCCATGCCTACAGGTGTCCCTTTGGGTACCTCTGTGCTGTGGGCTTCATGCCACTGGGTCACTTTGCCAAAGGCTTGTTGATGCAGGATGCTCAGTTGGCACTGAGGTTGCAGCTGGCCACACTTTCCCTGCATGGGTGGGCAGACGTGGCATTGCTGGATCCTGTTGGCGAATGCCTTCCGTTGCCTTTCCCCGTAGGTACTTCAGGAGAGCTAGGTGGGATCAGGCAGATCAAAATCGAACCAGACGAGCTGGACATCATACAGATCACCGTACCAGGTAGCTGCTGGCATACCATCTGCATGCAGTGGCCACTGCACAGGCAGGGCTGCCGCATTGTGTCTCAGCATTTTGCTTTGAGAAAAGGCATTTGCAGGGTATCTCCTAGCACAGAAGGTTCCCTCATGCATGTGCAATGGTCTTCTTTTGCTGACAGTCATTTTAAGGAGCATGTTGAGATTTTCTGGGAGCATTGAAAAGTGTTTTAGGGTTCTTTATTGTTTTTCTCTCTCCTTCATTGCTTTCCTATCTTGCCTTTTCC
>VYZS01085574.1:186-42051 GCA_013400695.1 Neodrepanis coruscans | reverse complement strand
ACAAATCCCGGTGAGTTATTCTGCCTTGTCTTCCTCCATGAGCTGATGCAGTAGGGATATGAACAGGATATGGAATAGGGACACCAGCAGGTCAAGTCCTGCAAGAACTCCTTCCAGTCTCCCAGTGAGACCAGGCTGGCTGAAGGGAAGGGGCAACAACCCAGGCTCCATTACCATCCTCTGTTTCCACAGTGTTCATGCTACAGCCTACCAAAATCTGACTGCTTCCATAGAAAACAGCAACCATGGAGACTCCTCTATCACTGTTACAAAACTGAATTTTATTTTAATTGAAAACTACATTTACTTAATCCCTCACATTCAGAACATCAATATTTAATCTTATGAGTTAGCGCTGGTCAGGAGACAGAAACATTTAAGGTGTGTCTTTACCTTGCCTCTCAAAAGAAATGATGTATAGATTGATCCAACTGGTTACTTTGACACAGCTCTTTTAACCGTAACATCTTTCTGTTCCTCTAGTAGCAGAGATTTAGCATTTCAGGATGAGTACATATGTTGGATAAGAACATAATCCTCAGCTCTGGGCATAGGAGTTCATGGTAAGAGGATGGCTCTGCATACAAACTGAGAAGTACTGAGATGCAGAAAAGAAAAATACACTAAACCCTAACATGCATATTATGAAGGCCTTCTAGCATCAGAAGAAATCATTAGTTATTTAGCTTGACATCTTTAAAACCAGAGGGACTAGAGGGGGGAAAAAAAGAGCGAAAGAGAAAAAAAAAATGATACCTTTGGTCCAACACATCAAGTAAAGACTTTGGATAAATATGCCCAGAGAAGGAATATGCCAATATGGAAGGAGGAAAAGAGACAAATGAGACTAGACCATTTCAGCAGAGAAAAATCACAGAGCTCCCATTTTACAGTCATTTCTGACAGCACAGAGATGAATTTATCAGGGGCAGAAGGGGACACTGTTCTTCCCCTCCCTCAGCCTTCTTAACATAATATGCACATTCCTGGATGCAGGATATAGGTACATCTCTGCAGTCCATCTGCTTTCTATCCTTCAGGCTGGGGCTCATCTTCTAATGCAAAGAATTCTCATTATTGTTGCAAAAATTCACACTGGGCATCCGGCAATTACCAGCCATCCATCACACAGCGCTGGAGGAACAAGGTGTATTGTTTCTGAACAAAAACATAAAGGATCAATCCCAGGCATCCTCTGACAACACTAGACTTTGTTCTTTAAACTTCTGAAAGACAGAAAAACCCACTGTGGAAAAAAATCACTGTGGAAAATCAGGATATATTGGAAGGTCCTGTATCCATGTGACATGTAACCGCCAGGCAATCCCCGTTTTAATAATCTACAAACCTTCCAAATTATTAATATCAACTAAAATCCTGCAATTGAATTGTGCAGCAGGCAAGTAGCTCTGTGGCAAAGCCATTTCATCCTGGAACCCTTTCCCACATGCCTTGCAGCTCTACTGGGCACAGCAGCATGTAAAGTGGACCTCAAGGTCTCCTCCTTCTCACCACCCTCCCTGGGCAGGAGAGGCCAGAAAGTTCAGCACAGCTAAACCTGGCTTTGAAAAGAAGTTGGGATTAGAGGACCAAGCTTTCTGAAACCAGTCTGAGCTGGTTTGCCAGCTCAAAACAGCTGATTTGCCCTAGGCAATGCACATTTCAAAATCCCTTCTATGCATTTCTTTTATGCTAAATATAAAGTAGTGCAGAGGTTTTTCTTTTTTTTTTTTTTTTTGCCCCCCATAAACTCATCTCCTTCTGTGTAAACTGTTCTCCAGGATATCTTCACACTCTGTTGACACCTTTTACTTCACAAGTGGTAAGCACATTCCACAGAATAATCTTTCTTTCTTCCCAAAATAAATTAAATCTGGCATTGTAGGGTCTCCAGGGGAAAAGCATAATGTTGTTTCTTTGACAGATGACATTGTAAGATTATTTTTTGAACTGTAAGATACAATTTTATGTTATTCACTGGAAGATCTGACTTTTTAAAAGCACAAGCACGAGGCTTTTTTATGGTGATATTGTTTGGAAATCAGTATTCATGGAACAGAACTAGAAGATGTAAGGGCCATAGGACAATCCCCATCTTGGACTTTATTATTATTATTATTATTATGATGATGATGATGATGATGTATCCTGTAGTTAAAAAACAGAAATCTGTATTCTATCATGGACAAATAAACACCTGAAAGTATGAGCTAACATAATTTCAAGGTAAAAAATTGTGAAAAAAAAAAAATGAATTAACAAATTCATCCTCCCCTCCAACATTATAAATCATTAGTAATAAAATGCTGGTATAATGTGGAGGCAGGCAGAAGCAGCTGTAATCACAGCCTAAAGTAACTGTTCCTTTGGAGCTCATTAAGTGTATCGAATCCCTGTAATCTATTGATTTTAGGCATGGTGCTTCAGTTATCAATATAAAAAGCAAAAGAGAAATTTCTAAAAAAGATTTCATATATTCCTTTGAGACATATATTTTTCCATTTTGATTTATACAAGTTTCTCTAACTGAATGCAGTGATGAGAGATTCCCCTGCTCCAACACTAAGCCTGCCAGGACAGAGTTCAGTCCTACAGCAAGAGCCTACTATTCACAAGTACTTCATGGAGAACATTTAATGGTTTCCTGCAGAGCCCAAGACCTAAGCTTGTAAAATATATGAAGTCATAGTTCTCTTCCCAGAAGTGTAATTCAGAAAAGAGGGGGAAATAAAAAGGAAATTAAAATACTTCTTGAGAAATGTGAACCTGTGAAGTGAATGTGCAGTGATGGCAGATACCTGCCTGACTCTGCAGAACATTTAAGTGATAATTAAGGCATATTCTAACACTGGCAGCTCTAAGAATTTCATCCTTGATATTGTATTTAAAGCTCAAGATTCAAGGTACTGATGAATACAAGAAAACAAGCAGTGTTCAGCAAAAAGCTTGTGACTGTAACCCAGAGTTTGAAATTCTACAGGGAAAGACAGCCCAAATTATTTTTAAATTAATTTTTAAAACTCCCAACAAAACATCCAGGTTAATAAAACAGTTTCATATTTTGAGGCACAAGTCATGATTTTTTAAAAGGCTTAACTGTTTGTCATTCCTCTCCTGCAGGGTCCTAAGACGTTGTCCAGAAAGGTGGTGAAATCCTCATCCTCACAGATATTCAGATATCCAGACACTGCCCTTAGTCGCTGACCTACTTGGCCTCACTTTGAGCTGAGGCTCAGACCAGATGGTGTCCAGACATCCCCTCCAGCCTCAATTACTGTATGACTCTAAACTTTTACATGTGTCCCTGCATCCTCTGAGATGCACAGAGTCCCTCCTCTATACTACATCCTTTGCCATTTTGAAGACAATCGGGACAATTCTGAATCACTTTCTCAACACCCCTGATGCAATATTTTGCTTTCTCCTTTCCCCACGTGCCACAATTGCTCTCTCCATCCTTCCAGCTATGCAGTGGAATGAGGAGTATCAGCATTACTGTCAGCCTAAAGCCAGCTAGAGCAGATACCTACGATAGTCCAATAGCCCTCATATGATTTAATCATATAACCTGCACATATCTTTCCTTCATCTAGGAAAGAAAAAAGAAAAAATTCCCTTATCAGTAGGTGAGTTTTAATCACAGTACATATTGGCAACGAACAGTTGGTCCTATATAATCATCACAAGATATCATTACTAAAAGCCAATCTCCAAACAGGTCACGTCTTTATTAAAGATTAACTACCAAAAGAAAAGGGATGCAATAATAACTTTTCACATAACTGGACCAGACCAAGCCTGCAAGCCTTGGCACATTCCAAAATGCTTCTGCTTCTTTTCCATTTTATATGCTAACTTCAATATTCATAAAGAAGTTTTATTTGTGTATTAAATAAGATCACCTGCAACTATTCCAGTCACTCCAGTCCTTCTGGTAAGGTCACAGGGAAGGCACTGTGGCTCTGCTCCAAGCTGAACACTCATGCATCATACCTGTTTTCTCCACCTGGACACTTACTGATATCCTGACTTGTATGGTCCATCACCTTTTGTAGTAATGCCTATCAGGAAAACCTGGTATCTGATAGTTAGGCTGTTAGGATACACATAAAAATCCCTTTTTCCCAGCATCAACCATTACATCTGCCATAGCCAGCTGGTCCCTGGCATGCTGCTTTGCTGTCCTGGTTTCAGATGTGATAAAGTTAATTTTCTTCCTAGTAGCAGGTAAAGAGCTGTGTTTTGGGGTTAGTATAACAGCAATGTTGATAACACAGTGATGTTTTAGTCGTTGCTAAATAGTGCCTACCCTAAGTTAAGGACTTTTCAGTGTCTCATGCTCTGCCAGTGAGCAGGTGCACAGTAGACTTGGAGGGAGCATGGTCATTACTGCTGGTCCAAACAAGACAAAGGGATGTTCCATATTACAGAATATCATTACCAGTATATAAACTGGGGGTAGTTGGCCAGAGGTGCTGGTCACTGGCTCAGGAATGGGCTGGGGATTAGTCAGCCTCAGATGGTAAACAATTACGTTGTGTCCCACTTCACTGAATCACTGAATATGCTGAGTTGGAAGGGACCCAAAAGGATCACCGAGTCCAACTCCTGGCNTACTACTACTACTACTACTACTGTATATTACTTTATTTACATTTTTAAACTTTGTCCCAACACAGTTTTTTTCTCATTCTACTCCCTATGCCACCACATGAGGGGGTAAGTGGCTGCATGGGGTTCAACCACAATACTTTGCAAAAAGTTTCCTGCAAAGTTCAGGTCATTGATGACAAAATATTTTTTAAAAAGCCTCAATATTGTATTTTTAAAGAATGTTTACAATATGCAGCAAATACTGATATAGATCCCATGTAAACTTGTGAAGCACTGTAGTCAAGGGACCAAAACTATTTTACTTACTGCTGTTAATTTCTTTTGACTACGCAGTCCTTTAATTCTTAAGGTTTAAACCAAACAGGAACATGTCCTTGCAGAAACAGACAGAGCTCAATTAACCTCCACAACTATTCTGCTTACACATCTAAGAACCCATCCATTTTTCTTCATGGAAAGAATTCAGAGGGTTTGACTCCTCCATGAGTTCCTCTACTACTCAACACGTAAGTTGCACTCATTGCCAGCCATGTATTTGCCCTTTAGAGAAAAATTACTCCAGACATCAATCTTAAATTCCTTCTTAAATTTTGGTTTGTGTCTACATTTCAAATAAGCATAGTTTGAACTGGTATTTCCATCTGTGTTATCACAGCTATGGAAACCTACCAGTCTCTAGTTAACTGGAACAATATAGGTAAAAGAGTCTGGGGAATAATGGCTGTGTTCAGACTGCACCTGACCTGAGCAGGATGAGAGTTTATGTTCTGAAATTCGAAGGCCCCAGATGGTCATTAGGTTTTGGTACCAATTTTGACCCAGCTAGCCTATTAAAAGAGGCAGAGACCAAATGCATTTTTAAGATTCAGATACAAGTAAGTATCTGGTATTGATGTAGAATTTGGTTTCTATCCATTTATCTGTATTAATGCTGCAATGCCAGCAAAAAACTGTAGGTTGAAATGTACTTAAATCTGAAATATTATTCAAGCAGCCCCTGAAATATGCAGAGGGAGAGAAAGAGAGACTGACAGCTCTGCCTGGAGAAAAGCACACTATTTTTTGCCTGGGGCTAGTTATAAAACTTAAGTTCCCTGCAAAAAAGCTCCACTTGCAGGAGTAGAAGCACTCATGTTAGCTCCTATTACACTGGCTTCAGCAGTGGATTGCAACACATTAGTTCTTGCCAATACAGCTACTCCCTGAACAAGAAGGTTGCTCAGGATTTATCTGAAGGGGAGTTTCTTTAACCTATCAGACTCTCACATTCTGAAAATGAAAACCACCCCATGGCCTCCTGTTTGTGCTACCAATGCTGCAGCAAGCCCAGGTCACTGGCACGTCACAGTTGGCTCTGTGCTGCGTGCCAGACTTCAGAGCATCACCCGACCAAGACCAAGGTCTTCCCAATCCAGCTTGCTCCAAAGCCCATTTAAAGCAACATAAAAACATCCACTGAGCTCACTTGGACTTTGGATCCATTCCCAGAAGCACAGTAGACTCTGATAGCACCTTAAGAATTAGAGGAAACCTGTCAGTTCTGCTTCCAGCTAATAGACATTAATGGGTGAGATGACAATGTTATTGTCCCTATTCCCAGAGTGCCTCAAATTCAGTTAAATGTTGATGACATCACGTGGTGTCACCATTCTGTAGTTTTCGTGATTTCCCCCAGTGCTGCTTAGGAAATCTGATGGGGCTTCAGAGCCTATGGAGTCTCAAGTTAGTTTTCAAAAGATTTAAAAATTAAGAAACATTTTTTGATTTAACATGCTGTTTTGCAATGCAGCTGAGAAGTAAAATGCAACAGAGATCATTCTGAAACACACATAGATATTCATTATGTATTCATTTATCTTTCATAAAATGCAATAATTTTTCTTGTTGTATTTAATAACTGCTAGTTAATTATGTCAAATCCCATCCCATCTGCTTATTCCTTCACACAGCGAAATTAGAGGGCTTGATTCTACAGTCATTACTCACAGAAGGAGAGGCATTGATTTAATAGACTTCCCTGAAAAGGGATTACAGTATAGGATCCTCTGATATTGATTTTGTGACATTATAATCTTTTCCTCAGAAGCAGACACTGATGACTCGAGATAATATCAATACAAGATTAAGCAGGGGTAGACAAGTTAGAGAAAGAAAATTATTTTAAAAAACAAACCTCCTAATCTACAGTAAGTTGACTGCAATAAAATATTAGCTATGTTCTCTGTTTGGAATAAAAGTTCTCTTTGAAAAAAAAAAGAAAATATCTGAGTGATGTTTCTCTCTTTCATCTCTTGCCCTGCTTACAGTTACTTTCATGAAACTATTGTGAGCTAGAGCATTTTTTGTAGGTTAATGGGTTCTCTTTGAAGGGATTAAAGTCACATTGATTATGAATTATTTTTTGATATTTTAAACTGATGTAAATGTCCAGAAGCTTTGAAGAGAAACATCTTGTAGAAATCAATACCAAATAAAAACCCCAAAAGTAACAAAAAACAACACAAACCCCTCTGCTCAGCTCCTGGGGGAAGCAACTGTGACTTCAGTTTGGAAGGTATACTGCCCCTTGGAGAATACCAGCAACTGGCATTTATGATAATAATTCCTAGGTTATCTAGAGCATCCTTATTTTGACGTGTCTATCTTCCAAACTTCAATACAGAGTCTGCAGATATTTTGCATACAGAATAAAGCTAGGCACAGCAGTGCTAAGCAAATAATAAATAAACTAATTTCATTGCAATGATTTTCATTCGTTAGCAAATACTCTTTTTTTTTTTACTTAATTCTATCTTGAAGTACTTAAGGAAAACATTAATCAGCATTCTTTCTGTGAATTCCCCCCTACATCAATTCTCTCTACTGTTCTTCAACATATTTAATTGGATGTTGGGGTGTTTGGGTGTGGTTTTCTTTCCTGGTGTTTTTCCTTGAGGTTTTTTTCATACTTGAATTTAAAATTCTTTGTTGTTTGTAAGTAGAATGAGACCATTCCTTCCTGTTTAAGAGATCAGCAAGGAGTAAAGATTTTCCAAATTAAAATTACTTCCATGTGACCAAAGGAGATACGATCCTGAATAGGTGTGGTACAGGTAACAGACTGGAGCCAAACAGCAGATTACACAAAGGGACAAAACAATTGGAAAAGTCTGTGGTCTGCTCTTATCCCAAAGACTTGGTCTTCATATGATCCTGAAGTCAACAAGACTAATTTGAGGACCTACAGGTTTATAGCACACAAAGCAGCTACAGTTTTTCAAACCCTTCTGACATGGCTAGAAGACCCATGCCTCAATAACCCAAAACACACTGAGCCCACATCATTCCAAAATCACATCTGTTAGATTGACAAGTAACCTTATCTATTTTTACCAGAGAACTTAAAAAGGAATTTAGGATTTTTATCCCCATGAGGTTCATATCTACTAAACAATTACCTCATGTTAAATCTCTGACTGACAAAGAATAACAGCTCAGAGTTGTTTACTTCCATTATCTCTTTTTAGCTCCTCAGAGTGCACACATAACATGAAGAAACTGGCTCCTCTGTAAAGATCTTAATTTTGAAACATTTTTAACATTTATCAAAATTTGATTTTTTTTCTTTAAATTGCATTTATTATTTGCCTCAAGAATAGAATCTTCAGAACCCTGAGTAACAGAAATGAAATCACTAATTTACCAGAAGAGTGCTCAGGATGACAATACAATACTTCAGTGGAAAATAAATAATTTTCAAGAACACTGATTCTAAATTAACTATGAGCCTTTTAAGTTCTTCAGCAAATAGACCTGTTTTCAAACGTTTATTTTTTGACATTTATTGTCCTGAGCCATATGACTAAGTATAAAAAGTTCTCTTCTTCAAAACTAGGACTGGTAAAATAAGCCTCAAGACAGATTTACACAAGATTTTGTTCAGGTAAACATTCATTCTGAAGCTCTGTAAGGTCATTTGATGATCTTCCCGGATTGCTCTGTGTGGTGACAGCAGAAATGCCCCGATAAGTGGGCTCCTCAAGTTCAGACAGCACATCGCCCATGAGCCTTTTAATTAATTGCCACAGGATCACCGCAGGTAAGTCTTTACTCAGCGCAGTCCCTGTCTTAACCCAAATGAGGGATCACCCTTGAATGCAGCTTCTGACTGAGGTGAACTTAGAAATTGCCTTACTGACCTCGTGCAATTTGAGTTTGAGGCTCGTAACTCCTGCAGGCATGAAAGGTCTTTTCTCAGCGGTCCACTGTCACTTCAGCACAATGAAATCAGAAATTTGCCAAAGGGTAATAACAGACTCTTATTCCACTGGCAGAGAGGGTTTTGCAACTACTACAGTTCTGTAAACATGAGCTGGCATAAGCATTCTCTTCTTTAGCTTTGCCCTCTAGAATGACCCTAGTCTAGAAATAATATATGGAAATGATTAAATGAGAGAGAAAATGACTTGTAGAAGTTTAGGTCTAAGGATGACTAATCATAACAAACTTTTTTAAAACCAAAAGTGTATGGGGAGGTTTTTTGGTAGAATGCTTTTCTCTTCCATACAGACTGATAGTATCAGACTAGTGGTAGGCAGAAAAGACTGTTTTACCTCAGTAGTTCCCCTGAGCCTGTTCCATCATGAGGAACACTTACATTTGTTTTGCAAACAAAAATTAACTGGTAATATAGGTTTGGGGATTTTTAAATTTTATTTTGGTACTAGTAGGACATGATCATGAGGAAAGAAATCAAACTTACTTTCTCAATAAGAGCTTCATCCACCATCTCTAGGAGAGAGAAGAGATGTTAAAAGGACTCCATACATAGTAAGTGTCACTGCTTTTCCCAGCCAGGAGTAAACATTGGTGAAATCAGCCTCTCAAAAAGGTTTCTCCCACAGAAAGAGGGAGCGTTCTGATGGTATGATTTCTGAATCAGATAATTACGTGAAAATGTAGATGTTCTTGAAAATTACACCAGTAGAAACATTTCCTTTGTTGGGTAGGGTTACACCGAGTAAAGTCCTAGGGAATCTAAATCTCTTTGAATGTCTTCGTTCATGTAAACCTGAATTAAGACTTCACTGTTATGCCAAATTCCATAAACTGCAGTAGTACTGGACAAAATTCTACCCTGCCAGACACAAAAAGCTGTCCTTGCTAAGAGAAAGAGGGTGTTTCTGCTGTATATGAAGACCATATATAAGACTGATACACAATTACCTCAGTCTCCTGTAAATACGAGATTCATTATTTACCTGTAGAAAATTTTCCTGAAAAGTATCATCCCACTTACATAGTCCATACATGGATCTACCGTGACAACCAGTTTTCTCATTATTTTCCTACTGAGACCATTGGTCAGAGTATCTTCAAGGTGTAACAGATTGTAAATCATGTCCCAGCACCAGGTTTGGCTTGTTCAAGATGCTTTTGTCTTCTACTGCTCTACCTTGTCCCACAGAAATAATACAAGGCACCATAAAATCACACAAGTGTGAGCTACCAACTGCATGGGACCTCTGATGTGTCAGTCATATAATCCAGACCAGAACTTCAACGGGTCAAAGCTCAGTGTAGTCATGAACTAAAGGAAGGTCACTGGATTGTAACTAGAAAATATGGTAAAGATAACATCAGTCACTGGTATCAGGAAATGTGTCTACTTTTCATTAATTTTATTTAGAAGTACAGCTTTTCCCTTCAGCTGTGATCAGCCATATCTTT
This sequence comes from Neodrepanis coruscans, assembly GCA_013400695.1. Lineage (NCBI taxonomy): Eukaryota > Metazoa > Chordata > Aves > Passeriformes > Philepittidae > Neodrepanis > Neodrepanis coruscans. The sequence goes on along the minus strand of VYZS01085574.1, from coordinate 31,728 downwards.
GCCACACCAAAATGAGATGCAAGCTGCTAAAGACTATGCCTTCCAGTCATTCTGAGTAAAAAACAGACCCGTGGCAAAGTAGCAATATATTAAGAGATCCCTATAGCAGCATGGTTGGAGTCTTTTCTCTGAAGCAAGACACAGCCCTGCTCCTCTACAAAGTACTGTAAATCCCTATTAATATCTGAGCTCACACACAATATCTTTCTTCTGCTAACTTCTAAATTAGCCCCACATACGAAAACTACTGAAGAAAGAGAATGATAAAGGTTCAAGACCACATTGCTGCATTTCCAAAAATAATGGTACTACCCAGAACACAGAAAGCATTCATCTCACACTGTGAAAGAAGAAACTAAATTTTACTGACCCGTGGTCAACCATATCAGGCACATGACATGCAATATCCCTGTTTGATCTCCTCTAGTCACTGACCATACCAGTAACCTCAGATAACACCAGGAGTTGGAATGAATTAGCACTTTTACTTTGCACCATGAAATAATGACAATTGGAAAAGGAGAGGGAGAGGGAGAGGGAGAGGGAGAGGACTTTGAGCAGTTTTATCGGTGTGCAAAGTTTTCTGATGATTTTACAAATTGCCAGATGGGCATCAAGGCCACATCAAGCAGATTCAGCTTAGCGAGTGACATTTCAGCTGCTAACACTGAAACAGCAAGCACACAGACATCAGTTATGCCTGTCTTCAACATCATCAGTTCAATGTCACTTCTTTCTCAAGAAGAGTAACTTTCAGGTGAAACATCAATTTAATAACTTGAAGCTCATAGTTTTAGTATTGCTTCAACAAGCTGGCAGAAGCAAACAGCACAAAATTAGGGAATGTCTTGTTTTCAAAGTTAGTTGTTTTCAATTATTTGTCACTGCAAAGAAATACATGGATGTTAAAGGAAACTCAGTGAATTTCAGGAAAATGGTCCTATTGTGGTGATCTGAAACAAGCACTCATCTTATTTCCTCAACTTCTCTCCTGTAATCACATTTACTCTGTTTTCTGAAATTTCAGTTCTCCTCTTATCGTAGCGTCTAATAATAACATACAAGATAACTAATTACAGTGGACTTCCCACCAAACCGAAGTCATAATCTAGTCACACATGATGCACCTCCATCTGAACCTACAGTTTTACCTTCCCTTATTTTCTTCCTTACAACTTTCTGCTAACAGTCATCAGCATGCTTTGTTTTTTTCACCCCTACGTTTGTCTGAGTTTTATCCAGCTCAGAAGTAACAGCTACTTTCCAACAGAATGAAAACCTGAGGCCTTGGCTGCCTTCAAACATTCCCAAACTTCTTGAGATTTATTATTTATTTTACAAGTATAGTATTTTACAAATTTAAACTACCTATTTTCTGTCTTGCTTCACCACAGCAGCACTATGAAAAAAATATACCACCAAAACACCTTTTTTTCTTTAAACTAGGATTTAGAGTAATATGAATTCTGTGATTGGGGGATAAAATGACTACTCAAAACTTCAAACTTCATCTTTCTACTGGGCCACAGCATCCACACTTTCTTAAAAATAATTCTTTTGCTTTTTTAAAAATCACCAAATTCTGTGGAACAAGATCTTATCTGTATATTAACATTTTATCTTTCACAAATGTATGTTTCAGCAGTTATGAAAATGAGACAGCTGACAGTTGACTACTATATTTGAACAGATGCTGTGAAAGCTTCCCTTGAAATAGTTCTGTCAATGCAATGTCAATTTTAGAAGCGACATCACTTCTGTTCGAGGACATGATCCTGCAAACTCTTATTCACACAGGGAGTCCTGATGATTTCCACAGAACATTTACATTTATAAGAGTCTGAAAGGTCAAGTTGCAGAGCTCTTCTTAACAGTGACTGACAAATATACAACGAAGTTTTTAGTAGTGCTGAGCTCTGTTCTTTAGGGAAATGACATTTATAGTCAGCAGTATTCACCTAGGCAGTACATACATTTTCTTTTAGAAGTTACACGAAGCATATTAAATATGCTTGAGAAACCATTAAAGGAGTGAAAGCATAAAGATAAAAAAATGTCATGTGAAACCAAGCCTGCAGTATTAGACACAACTTTGAAAAATTAATCTGCCGGGATTAATAATCAGGCTGAGCCTGAACATGACACGGCGCTGATTAGGAACAACTGTTCAATTCTGCCAGGATAAAACCAACACGATACACCCCCCTCCCCTTTGTTAGCAGCATCTTTATTAGCAGGTCTCTCGCGGGGGGAAAGGCACGGAGGGTTTCAGGCGGAACCCGGCGGTGCTGAAGGACAGCGCTGGCACAGTCCGCGGGGCAGCGCCCCCAAAACGCCACATCGCCCCTCTCTCAGCACCTCAGCTGAGAGCTGGGCAACTTTGGAGGAGGCGGAGGATGAGGGGAAGCGCCGAAGCCGCACCCCTGGGCTGCCGGCACTTTCGGTGGGGATGCGGGAGAGAGCGGGCATCTCGACCCAGGGCACGGCGGAGGGGGTTGCTCCCCGCCACTCCCCCAAATCCACAAGCAGATGCCGCGGGAGCACAAAGCAGGGACAGCCGGAGACGAGCCCCTGCCTCCGCCGCCCCGTGGGAGAGGAGGAGCGGGAACAGCCGCCGGGCCGCGGTCGGGCGCAGCGGTCCCATTGGGAAGGCACACAAAGGCGGCGTGGAGGGGGCTCAGTGCCCACGGGAGAGGGGGACCCGCACCCCTTCCCTTCCCCGGCACTTACCTTTAGCAAAACAAAGAGCCAGAGGAGACAGGAGCGGGCCCCCGGGGCCCCCCGCCGGCGGCGGTCGGACATCGGGTGGGACGGCGGCCGCAGCCCTCGGGAGCGGCCAGGAAGGGGGAGCTGTAGCTCTTCTGCCCCCTGGCCCCCCACCTCTGCCCCCAGCCTGGCTCCGCTCGGCCCCAAGCCGTGCCCGGCAATGGCGAATTGCGGCAGCATCAGGCGGCCGGCGGCATTGCCTACCTTCCCGCCGAGCGGCGCATCCTGCCGCCCCCCGCCCCTTTTATTTGGGGTTTGCGGCAGGGAGGGGGAAGAGGAGGAGGTGGAGAAGGAATAGGAGGCGGCGGGTGCTGTCTCCCCTCCCAGGAGTTTGGGCAATCGCGCCCCTCGCCGCACGGGAAGGGGTGGGGAGCGCCGGCTGCTCGGCAGGGAGGCACCAGCCCCCGGCGGAAGGCGACGAACGGGAGCCGAGAGCCGCCGCCCTCGTTCCCTCCGCACCGCCTCACCCGCCCCCCGCCCGGTCCTGACTCTCCCACCAGCATCTCCTCCCCGCGGGTAGGGAAAGCAAAGCGGCGGGCGGCACCGCCGCAACCCATCCAGCGCTCCAAACCCTCCGCGGTATTATTCTTTCTGCGCCACGCCCCGCCGAGAGCAAGGGAAAAAAGAAATGCCGCAAGCACCCCGGGGTGCCCGGCTGGAGGGGCAAGGAAAGGACCGGCCAGGGCCAGCCCGGCCCCGCAGGGGGCTTCAGCTCCTGCGGGAGGCGGCTGCCGAGCTGCGGCCCTCCCGGAGCTACAGCTCCAGGTGCGTAGCAGGTACCCAGGACCCAGCAGTAGACACGGCGCGGATTTTCCCGTGGCTGTTCTCAAGAAGCACGTTAAGTGTGTGGACAGCTCTTGGGATGTTCAGGGCATAGTTCTAAACCTGCAGGGGATGGAAGGGAGAACTCCTGTCCCGCGAGATACTCAGGCTCAGTGATCAGAGGGGCACACGCAGAAAACAGGTCTCATCCCCTGTTGTGTGTTCCCCCAACATCCCACCTGGCAATTCTGCAGGTTGATCAGGGCCATCTCCAAACTTAGAGATAGGCAAGTTTATTCACCTTGGTAAGAGCCTTGCTTAAGGTGATGTCGTCAGAAAAAGAAAGGGCGGGGAGACCAAAACACCCAAAAATCCCAAAGCGCCTGAACATCTCCCCCATTCAACCACCATGATGAAAACAGTCTTTCTACAATGAGAAGACTACATCAGAAGCTGGTTTGTCACAGACCACACTCTCACACCCATATAAATTGGGAAGCATCCTTAGTACCACTAATAGAGCTATAAGAAACATTGCTCTGAACTAAATAGGGTTTTAAGTGGAATAAAAAGGGGCATTAAACTTCAGAGCAACTTTGGATCTAGATATGCTTCCATTACTTATAGTAATGGGCCAGCACTTCACTCTTCTTTAAAAAAATAAAGTAGCAGTTAAAAGTAGATTCTGGGATTGTTTTAAAAATTTCTAAGTCATTTAGACAAGATGAACTATTATTCTGTGGGAATGTCCTTTAAAGTTAACCAAGTTGTTTCCTAACAGCATTACTAAACTGGACAATAATGAATCTGTGTTTCAGATCTCTGCCTGGCTTATACATGGCATATTTTTATTTCTTTATAATTTGGATGTTCAGTCAACAAAAGCTTGATTTTAAAGTGGCCAAAGCCAGAGAGGGATGTGCTTATTTTGTACTGAAAAGGGCCCTTGAGCATTGATTTGCCACTTTTGATTGTGAAAGTGAAGGAGAAATTCAGGTTCTGTGTAGACACTGGCACAAAGTCTAAATTTAGAAGTCCAAAAGACAAATTCTACTCATATCTTCATTAGAACCTAGGGACAGAAAAGACCCACTCCATGCTACCAGAGAAGGATACAGGCCTCTTTTGGGTACCCATCAATCTGATGGTGTTTGGAGCATTATTTGAAATCAGTATGCAAGGGGTTAATTATAGCAAAATTTCCTTCAGTACTTAGTTTTAGGATGAAGAGGAATGTTATCTGAAAGACAAAGAAGTGAATTTCTTTAAGAAATTAAGATTGTCATCTGTACTTGAGAGCTGCAGATTGAAGTTTAGGTTAGGAGCCTCTTGTTTATAAAAAAAATTGAACTGCAACAGTCAGTAATTTTTGACCTTAGGACTGTATTTTATCGTTTCTTCTTCTCCAATATTCTACTAACTTATCAATATTTAGACATTAAAATCATGATGGACTAAGGAGATTTTAAAGATATATATATAAAAAATTAAAAAATTTAATATAAAATTCTAGTAGCATTTTAGCCTCAGGACAACACTATCTGAATCAAATAGAGTGAACAATAGCAGAAAGAAGTGAGTAACATTTCTGGAATGAAACCTTCAGTAAAGGACCAAGATATTAAAAGCATTCTGGTCTGGCTGATACAACAAAGGAAAATGTAGCCAAGAGAATTCAAGGATTGCATTCTTCTTAAGTTAGTGACACTCAACTTTTCCAAAATGTTCCAGTGCCTTGGAAGATTCTGGTCTTCCAATAGAACCTAACCCTTCACAAAACAATAATTACGTCTTTATTGTTAAAATAATAATTAAAAAGATGTTTTCTAGCAGCTATAAAGAAGCGTGCTAGACACAGACAGTAGAACAGTTCCTCCCAGTGAAAGCCTACACCCACATAGGGAAAGAAGGTGTAATGTGAGTAAAGCTAACAAGAAAAGATTGGCATTCTGGAGGTGTTGACCCTAGGCTTTTTCAGTGGATGAAACCTGAAAAGACATATAAAGCATTTTTTAGGAATGCAAGAAGTTAGAATATGAAGGATAAGCAAAATACATTTTTTATTTACTGAATGGGAAGAGTGAAAAGAAATGCAGAGTAGAAAAAAAAAAAAAAGAAGGATCAAAGAAAACAAGGGCAATCCCATTTTTCTAGAATCTAAAGAATAAAACCAGCAAGTGTATTAATACACCAGTAAAGTTTTAAAAATAACAAGACGATATCTTTCATGTACTCATGGAAAAAAGAAACAGGCCAATTAGTAAGTATTTGGAACTGTCAGTTAGAGGAAGATAATGATATTCCAGAAGCTACATAAATCCTTCAAGCCTGAATCCACTGGTCTAAAGTACACCAATAGTCAAAAGGCTTCTGAAAAGCTCTATAACCCTCTACATTAGCCCAACAGCAAAGGAATGAAGTATTCAGAAGCACATCTCACAAATAAGCCTGGAATTCCATTTATTTGAATGAAAAACATGCAAACATTTGGAAAAAAAATGAAATATAAAAATCAGCAAAAAAAGTGTTCAAATGTAGAACACATTCTGCAATTAAACAGTGCTTTTTCTGAGTCAGATACTGGTGATTTGAACTCAAATTTTTTTTCTTCCCCTCTCTCTTTGCATTCCAGAGATCTTAAAAAAAAACTGTCTTGGCACAGTACAAGCTGAAATATATTTCTCTTGACTAAGACAGTCCAACAGCAAGGACTAAGTCAAAGCCTGACCTTGGCATTTTTGGAACTCCTACAGTATGGAGCAGCTAATTGAATAGGAAGTCTTTTCCTCCACCAGCAAGTTTCCTTCACTCACATAAAACTGACACCCATGAATCTCTGCCATCTTTTACCAAAATTTATCAAAGGTCACATATGGCATTATAGAATATCCCAAGTTGGAAGGCACCTACAAGGATTATCAAAGTCCAACTCCTTCATTATAGCATGGATATGTGACAAGAACATAATGCATTGAAAGAATATATCATTTTTCCTTTGGAATATGTTCTAAGCATATATTTGGAAGGCATCCTAATTTTTTCTTGGGCAGTGATGTATCCTGGGCTGCAGTGCTATCAGAGCAAGTGTACAGGAGTTTGGTTCTCTCTAAGTGCACCTGGCAGAATTATGGAGAGGCAGAGAATTTAGAGGAGAGCAATCTGACAGGGAGGTACATAACAGGGTATTATGATACAAAGTCCTGTCTGGACTCACTAGATTTACTGTAAAATTTGGGAACGAATTATTTTCTGACATACAGTACGCAGGCACATGGAAAAGATATTGCAAGGTATTATAGGACACATCACTAGAAAACAAAAACTGTTAAAAGAAAACCTTCTTGCATTTTAAGAGCACCACCTACAAGCAGGACTGCACATCAAACACACTGTGCCAACAGCTTCTCAGGTAGCTCATTAACCACTTGAAGTTGTGTTAGTGGCAATGCTAGAGCTTTAAGTTTAATTTAGTGATGTAATGAATTGAAACAGCTGTGATGACTTGTAATCAGTGATTTATTGAATCACTAAACTAAACCAGTATTAATTAACATATACCACCCTAGATTATCAGAGACAAATAAAAAACAAGATGTTTTGTGGTTTCAAATGCTTATAAAAGTGTTCCTGCTGGTAACTTATGAACTTAATTTAAGGTTTCTTGTAAATTCTTCCCTTGTCCCTGAAAACCCCAAAGCAACACTCAGTAAAAGCTGCAAACTTTGCCTGGCCTAGGGGGAAAAACTGTAAACTAGCATTTGTTCTGAGTTGCAGCATGTACCCAGATTTATATGAAGCTTTATAGGCTTCAGCAATTCTGGATAAATACGGCATGAAATGAGGTTTACAAAAAAAATTCAGTTTGTAAGTAGAAGAAATCCTAGTCCATGAAGTTCTAGAGGACAAGCTCTTTTTCTGTGACAAATGTTCTTACAAAAATAAAGCGTGGATTCTTCTAAAATGTATTCTCACCTAAAGCCCTTCCATGTCAGTGACAGCAATGGATAAAACAATAACAAAAACAGGTGCATGAGGTGATTAGAATAATGTTCATGGGTTGGCACTTATGCATTCAAGTGCAAATTTATCTTAGATTTCAGTTTGAGAAGTACAGGCCCTGTGACTTTTAAAAGTACATCCCACAGTCCCTCTAACAAACAAGCTGTCAGGTTTTTTTAAGATCTGTCTTTTCATAACAGAAGTGATTGACACACTTCAGCTGTACAACCTGACCAGCTTCCAGATGTTTATTAGTCTTTGAATGCAAGAGAAGCCATGAACTGGACCTCAAAAAGTCATTTTTCTTTTCAAAATAGGCAGAAATCTCTCTTTGACATTGAATCTTTTCCTCATAAATAAGCTTATGAAAGAGTTTGTCTGATGTTTCTTTCCTTTAATACTCTGCAGTGTTCACTGAAATAATGTATGGAGAGGAACTGTGTTGAGAGGATTTTTTTGGTTTAGTGGGTTTGGTTTTTGGTGGGTTTGTTTGTTTTTTTCATGTTTTTGTCTTGTCTTTGTTGTTCGGATGGTTGGTTTGTGTTTTTTGTCGGGGTTTTTTTTTTGGTTGGTTGGTTTGGGGTTTTTTTGGTTTGGTTTTGGTTGGGGCTTTTTGCCAGAGTGGAAGCAGCAAATATATCCATAAAGGCCAATTAAATTATTTAGCACTTAAGAAGTGTATGCCACTTTCATTTATCTGTCCTAGGCTATCTGGATGATACAGGATGCTTGAGAAACAAAGCAAGTTCTGTGAATAGAGTTTTATATATAGAAAGAATTCTTATATATCTAGCTTTCTAGTGAGTTTTTATACATTTGATCAGCCCTACCTGCTATTAGGAACCATCTCTTTTACTCTTGTAGTTCTTCCACAAATCTCAGCAGACAGGTTAATTAAAAAAAAATTGCTACATTTTCCAACTGTTATTTTGTAGCATAGCCTCAATGTTTCATTCCAGATGCGGCTTGCTTCTCCATTTTTATCTGTCATTTGAACAGGCTGAAGAAACTCATACTGGAGAGAGAGGGAGGCTGGAAATTTCTGTCTGTCTTTAGCACCTTCTTCAGCCATAAAAGTTGAGGGGGTGGGGGAAAAAATATTTTTTTCTGCTTAAAATAGGTACATCTTTTGGGAGGGAATCCTCGGTAATTCAAATGAAGTTTACATTGCTGAACCATCCAGGCATTTTATTGCCCTGAAGAAAAATGAAAGGAAAATTATCTAGAAGAATAAGTGGTGCCAGATTGCTCTAGTCAGCCACAGGCTTTAGTACCTTTCACCTCTACTGACTGCTTCTGACTCTCAGAGGCTCTATTGATTCACATAAATCTGAGTCACAGTTACAGGAAACATTTCTCTCCCCAGAAATTTACAGTAGGAGCTGAAATTTTACACAGATAATATCCTTTTCTTTCTTGGCATCTGTACTTAGTTTTTTTCTCTCTTCATGGTATGGAGTTACCATATCCCAGTAAAAAAAAGCATATCTTAAGTAAGTGGCTTCTCACTTCCATTTTCCAAACAGCCTGAATAAGCAGCCTTTTTGCATTAGTAGTATTTCTTTCCTACACAAAGATAACAATACAAGACTCTGTGTATTACTTCCCAAACATAAGTATTGAAGCATTTTTCAAAAGAACAAAAATAAGTGCCTGCTGGCTCTCCAGGCAAGGGAACTATGTAGCTCACTTGCTGTATGGTATCAGAAGCTCATGAGCACCTCAAAGTTTCACGTCAAAACTGAAGAAAAAGAAAGCTCTTGTGTGGTCTGCAGTCATATTTGTTGCCTCTTCCACAGATGTTTCCCATCAATGAACAGCAGTGTGAAATCCAAATTAAGATAAAAGAACCATTTCATGCATTTGGCTGTATTACCCCTGTTATTTTACCTGCTCCCTGTCCATATTCGCAGATGAGCATCCTTGGTGCCTCTCTTTTCCCCAGGGTAAGCAGCCCTGACCCAGCCTGGTGGGATACTGCTGCCAGCCCTGTCTGTATTCCCACCACTTTTCCTCAGTTCTTAGCAGTGAGACACTGCTTAAAAAAGGACTCTCAGCATCTTTCCTCTGCTTCAGGAAAGCCCCAGCTGATGAATCAGGCAACAACATGCAACTAAAGCAATTGGTCACACCGTTTTATTAATTGTGGCAATTACCAAGTACTCAGAGTAAACAATTTCAAAAGCCACACATTGTGGAAAGTAGGCCTGCAGCTATATGAGAATGGGTCAAATCACTTGAAATCATACTCATAAAAATCCCATTTCATTAATTAAAAATTTACTTTCTGAGGGGGTGATTTTCATTCAAAGGAGAGAGAAAAGGCAAGATTCAGTAAATGTATTATTGGCACAGTCAGGTATTCTAATCACTGAGGAAAGCAGCTTGGCAGGATTTAACAGAATTTTACCTATTAAGTGGAAATAGAAAGAAAATCGGTAGATTTAATGGGTAAGGCAACAATCTTTGCTATTTAATTTCAGTCTTTAATGCTTCAAAATCTCAGGGGTTAAAAGCATCATTAAACACAAAGGACAGTATGATGCAGGATGTGGGTTTTTTTTTCCATTTTTGCCTTTCTGTACATTATACATGGGCTCATTCCAGATCATATGAAGGAACACATCCAAGAGTAGGAAGGAGAAAAAAATCTTTTTCGAATATAAGCATAAGAACATCTCTACAAAATATCCCATTTCATTTTTAAACCCACTACACACCTACTTGCAAGATCCCAATTAAGAATAGCCTGCTTTCCTTTTTCATGACCATTTCTCATAGTCTATCCAGTTTATATAAATTAGTGGGTTAATATATCAAATATAGCAATTTAGTCTAAGCACACTCTTAGACTAATTGGAGTTGTGTTATTGACTTCATCAGACAGGATGCCTTATTTTTGGAAGTAAAGTAATAGAGATTGGTCTGATGAGTCAGCCAATTTTTTTTTCTAACATGACTTTCACCTCCAGGAATATTCCTTCACAGTTCATATAGAAAGAACATGGTGTGGAAATATGCTAAGACTGTGGTTTGCCATCCCTACCTTGACTTCTTGAACAAACCCTTAAATCAGAAAAAAGATAGTGGACCTGAGCAAGTCAGTTGAGTAGCTGTGCTGTCAGGGTGAGTTAGAAGAAGCTGAGCCCTTAGTTACTGTCTTCAGCTGAAATCAGCACCAGTGCTTCTTTCTCCAAAAGAGCAGGTGAATTCACAGATGGGGTGAGCTTGAGTCACCTGAGCATATTTGCAACTTTCTGGCCCCTTGGGCCTGAAGTCTCTGCCTGTACAGGTGTTCACTCTCCAGCCAGCTCCATCAGGAGGATGCCAGGCAGGTTCTTGTCCACCAGCCGCTGAGCAACTCCAAAAGGATGAGGGGGGACAGCTTGCTCTGCCTGAGCTGTTATTTGCTTTACCATGACCAAAAGCAATATGTGTTTTCAACCAACTTCTTTGCTTAATGCTGGAGGAGAACAGAGTATGAGAGCTGGTTGAAGTGTCATTGATCTAGGTTAGACGGGGACAGCTGAGGAAGAAGTCAAGTGCCTGTCCTCTCCCCATGAAGCACTCTCCAGCTCCTGTCCTTACCCCGTCCCATTGGTAGCAACCAAAAGCTATGCCCATACAGTGGCTCAAGGTGCGATAATACACATGTTGCTCAAATCCAGTGCAAGTATCAACCTAGTATACTAGGGGAGGTTATTTAGCTCCTTTAGGTCCTAAAGGAAACCATCTAATGTTCTGAGTTTACAAGGCAGAAAGGACTTTACAAGGAAAAACTTACACTGATTCTGAAGACAAACCAAAGTTTGAGCTGACAAAGACAAACATATTGTCTCCTGACCCACATGGTCCTTAAAGGACAGCACTGAAGTCTACTGAAATAGTGTGGGGAGATATTGTACCTCAGAGTCATTTCAGAGCCTCAAGACTATCAGTCTCCGAGGAGGGTAGCAAGGAAAAAAATAAATAATCCATCGCTGCTAGCACTGTGCAGAAGAGTCTCTACATTAGCTTAGCCAAGGTTATCAAATCCATGACAAATATGGGGTTCACTTTCTTAGGCTTCCAGAAAACCCACAAATCTCAAAGTGACAAATGAACTAAATTGCTCTGAAATTAGAGTCATACAAATCTACATGCAACAATAAAACCCAGAGCAATCTTCATTTCCATGGCATTTTTGTCATAATAAAAATATTCATAGAGCCTTACAAAGCATGAAATTACCTTGGCATTTCCATATCATACAGTGGAACCTTGGCATTAGCTTGGAGTAAAACTCTGGAGCCCTGGGAGGCTGCACATCACACATCAAACAGGCATCTACAGAGCTGTTCAAGTACATGCCGAATGCCTTGTAAAACCAGAGGCAGCTGCAAAATGGCTGGAGTGGTCCAGTGCTTTTGGACAAGACTGCTCTGATATTTTCTGTCAGCTCAGGAAATCTGCACAAAGAAGGAGATAGATCAATAGCGTAGAAAACATCAGAGTGACATTATGGGGACTTTGAGAGAGGTAGTGTGTTTCCAAGCATAATAACTTCAGCTGCAGTAATTAAATGAGGAGCTTTACTCAGGCTGTGCATGGCAACAGCCCCTCTGAAGTAGACTGCTAGCTGACATGACTCAAATAAACGAAGAGAGCTAAAAAGCACTGAAAACAAAGGTATGCTGGTACAGTGATTCTTCAGATAAGTCTAACCAGAAGCAACTAATAAAGGGTGATGATCATGAGATTTGATACACCTTATGTTTCTAGTCAGCATAGAAAGTCAAAATGTGGAATAGTTACATTTGAAATATAAGAAGTGCTGACAACAGCTTACTCTGTTACAGCATCCTATTAATGTAACAAACATCTACTCTAAAATTTATTCAGTGTAAAAGGCTTAGGAATTTGGCCCATGGAATTCAAAAGCTGAAAATAGTCCCCATATACATCGAGAATACTTTGGCTTAGGAGTTCACACCCATTTTCAACCCAACCTGATGTAGGCAGCTCAACAGACCCTGCATTCTAAATTTCATTAGATATTTGCTCCCAGGAATTTCACTCAGGTCTTTTTCTAACTTGGGGAGCTTGCTGACCGTGGGCATCTTGAAATTAAGATGATTCGATTATTTCAATATCACACATAAATACACAGCAGAAAGGCATAGATACATGCTGAGGTTCAGAATACCATTTTAGGTATTTAAGTAGCCTTGTTGCAAATGTCTGAGCATGAAAGTCCTTATGAAAGGATACATATTAGAATAAACAACTCTTCGGTTTCTGTTCCATCACTGAGTGGAACAAGTAATGTTCTAATATCAGGGCATATTTGAATGCATTGCCATCAAAGTAATTGCATTTGACAGAGATGAAAAATGGGATTCTGTTATATGTGGCAACACACTTTATTACAAAAATCAGAAAAAAACAACACAACATATTGAGGTCAACTGAAATTCCTGTTGAAAAGAAGATGAAACTAAAATGACAGACAACACCCAGATGAAAACACAGATTTTTTTCAGGATATTTTTCTGTGCATTCTATGTCTCAGAGACTTATCTGAAAGATTTCTGGCAATCATCCTCATGGCACTGATTCATCCAACACAAATCAAGGTATTTTATAATTTTAAGGTGCAATATTGATTCAAGTAGTCAATATGACAGTAATCAGAAAGGTGAAGCTGGTTACTGTGCTGGAACAGGTCTGTTGTTGCAATGATCATGAAAAATATGCTGGACTGAGTAGCCACAAAGGCTTGACGGAGCCTGAAAATGCTTGTTTTCTTTCAAGAGTCTCACAAGAAGAATAGACCAAGAAACACAAGATAGCCGTGTTCTTATCAGTGGAATAGAATTAATAATATTGGAAAATATTTTTTAGAAATGAGAATCGAAGAGTAATAGAAGTCAATTGAAAACTTACTGATAAGATCATTACCCATGCAGAATACATATAGATGGACATTTAAGGCCATGGTTATGCTGAGCAAGTCCTTATCCAGAAAACATGATCAGGCCAGAGTCTGGCAGATAATCTCAGGAGTAAGCAAAACCCTTGTCTGGTAGAAACACATTCAAATCCTACAGATTTCAAATGAGACACAGGTGCTGCAATAGCCTGATGTGGCACCAGGCATAGCAGTTTGAGGTTGACATCAATCACCATCATCCATTAAAATACTTGCTTTTGCCCCTCCCCCCCATATACAGTGTTCAAGGAATCCAACAAACATATCTCAAATACCTTCTTTTGCCAGACTGCCTGTTTGGTGTTAACAGTGCTTCTCTTTTGTCGTTACTAGTGCATTACCTGAACACACCTTTATAAATATTGATGTCTTCTATGGATTTCATGTTTTCTACTCTTTTACACCTCTGATTTAGCCTATTTTTAGTCCCTACTCTTTAAGTAAACTGACCTACTTTATCACTTTATTGTGCAGCTCTACTGAGTACCACTTATTAGTGTCTGTTAATGTCAAAACATCCTGCAATTTTTTATTTTTCTGGCACTTTCTCTGCACTTGTAAAGCAAAATAAAATGATCAGATGAGAACAGCATTTTGGTAACCAACTAGTCTTAGTCCTTTACATGCAAATCTGTAAACTGTCATGGCACTCATTTTTAGTATGAGCTCTCCACTAACTCTGAAGTATTTGAATGTTAGCATCAATGTAATCAAATTATTTTAGTTTTCAGTAAAAATGCCTAAAATTAAAGCACTATCAGATTACACTTTGTTTTCATACACTTTACCCTACATCAAGCAGTATTTTGACTTTCATTTTAGTGTGGCAAAGAGCTTCACAATATTAATTAATTAAGCCTTAAAATCCCTTTCCCTAACAGGAAAATCTTACTATCTCCATTAAACAGATACGTACACTGGAGTCAAGCTGTGCCTAATGTCTTGACTGACAAAATGACAAATTCAGGAATAGAGCCAAAAAGTCTACTTTCCTAATTCCTTCTGCTTTATCACTGAAAAACATTCTCTGACTCTGGGTAAGCATGCACAAACTGACTCGATATATGTAGTTGGTTGGGCACATAAATTTCACTGTATTTTTCTTTTGGTCTTCTATATGGAAAGACTACATCAAGGCATGTTCTAATTAATATAGGAAGATGGTCAATATAATATGTTGACATCAAAGCCCACATTTGCTAATAATGTAAGCCATCTCATTAAATGGAAAGAATTAATTATAACGGTTTATCAATGTCAAGTTCTGAACTAGAGGCTCCCAAAGCAGCAAATGCATCATTCCACCCTGTTTGAACTATTTTTTCTTTGCTGACAAAGTCAAGCACGAATGTGCCAATGTATAAAGCTTTTCCAAATCCATGCATTATTACTTGACTATTTTGACACAGAAAAAATCAATACAAACAGCACACTAAATTAGACTATCTATAAGTGATGTGGTGCACGTGTAATATCCATAGTAGCCTTCTGAATACATTAGTGTCTTGCTGCAGAATTAATTAAACTGGCATCAAAGATAACTCTATTTCTTAATACCTTACAGTGTTTAAGGAAAACCCTTAAATGATCCTCTCAGGTACATGAATGTCATTGGAAACAAATAGCTGCTAAATTACACCTGTGCAAACTTAGAAAGATTTAAAAAGAGTATCATTGAATTTGTAGGACAGATCTATTAATTCCTATTGCTCAGGTTATTCCATGGATTGAGAGGGACATTCAGAGATATGCCTCTAAAAGTACAGAGATAGGGCAAGGTGATACACTAAACTACTTGGTACAGAAGGAATCCAAATACCCCAGAGTATGGATGTACGACCCATTCACCAATTGACACTGACAGTATAAATCTCACAGGAAATGCCAAAATGTATCCCCAGACTTTCTTTGTGGCTGAAAATATAGCTAAACAATGAGCACAATCTTCCACACCACAGAAAACAAGTATGAAGACCTCAAATCCTTCATTCCTTTATTTATTAGAGTAAAGAAGTGGAGAAATATGGTCAGGAAAAAGCTTCAGTTCTCTTAAACTTTGTTTTTGATTCTCTTATAGGCAGTGGCTGCAGCTTCAAGCAGCACTTGTTCATACCACACCTTGCTCTCTCCTTTTCTGCACCTGTGTTATTCCACAGCAGCTCTGCACAGGCTAAACCACATAAGCAAGTAGTCCTGTACACAGAGATGCGCTCAGTTGCAGAACACTTTATTTATCTCTCTTTAGGGCTCTGTGTCATAGCTGACAAATTGTCTATGTAGTCCAGGATCATGAGCAGTGTGTACTGGGTACTTTTACCTAAGGAGAGCATCTGGCCAGAGCAGGAGTGTTTGCAGAGCCCCAGAGCTCTATCTCAAGATTAAGCAAAAGAAGAATGAAAACAGACCAGATCCAGAGAAAGGAAAAGATACGTTTAATTTTATACATCCATTACTATATGTCATTACATGGGGCAGCGGTATGTACTAATCAGTAACAATTTTTCTTAAATATCATATTTCCATCAACCTGAAATTCCAGTTCCTTTATACTAACTTTCAAAAAGCTGGTATAAAACTGATGTTCAACAATTTCCAGGCATAATGTAAAAACATAATCCCAGGGATTGGCCAAAGTCCATGTAATTAATTATATTTTTCACCTTAATATTTAAGTACGGATTCATTCTGTAAGGAAATATGGATGCTGAGGAAATACAGAGATAGCTGCATCAGCTGCAACATTCTGACTAAGCTTGAAGGAAACTGGATCCAAAGTTTGGCTGTGTCCTATCACTGATCTTTCTCAGATATGGCAAATTTAAGAAATTATGTTGGCGTTTACTTGTTCACAGGCATTTATTGGAGTAAAGCTTCTAACAAGCTTTAACAAGGCACAAGTTCCAATTGCATTGAGAGGTTAAGACAGTATGTGTGTGAACATCGATTATTTATGAAACAAAGACAGTAACATGGAAGATGGTAAACAATCTGAATGCAACTCAGAATTTTATTGATACTTTATTTTGCATTACAGAATATTTGGATGTAAATGTGAAATAGACAAGTATGCCATTTTGCCCACTGTTCAGTTTCAGAAATAACAGTTCTGATTTTCCCTACAGAAAAATAAATGCAGTGAGTAGGAGACAGGGAAAAAACCCAAACTAAATATCAGAAAGAGAACATGAATACCTTGGAGAACAGCAATGCTGGTGTCTCCCATTCCAATTAAAAAGATGAAAATTGAAAAAAAAATCAGTTTTTTTCTACCCTATCTTCACTCCCAACCACTGCAATTCTTTGCTCCAGCATTTCAGTATATTTCTCTTGACTCTTGACACAGGTGCCTGTCCTGGCACTCTGAATTATGCTGAGTGCAGAGGGTTACAGGGAAATGTTCCACCATCAGCCTGCTGCTGTGGCTCAACGATATTGTCAGCAGACTTTAGCAAAATTCTCTGAAACATTGCCACACTGTGGCAATCGAAAGTATAAGACTTTCAGTGTTTTATTGAACAGTTAGACAGTTTTCTATTGCTGTAAAATCTGTGTTTAACTTTTATGGCAGGGAGTGTTAAAAAAAGAAATAGCTTCAATTAAAATAGAGGAAAAAAACCCACAAACAAAACAACACCAAAACGGCGGACAACTGATCCAGATACATCAAAACCACAATAATCTTCAAATACTGTACTAACATCACTGAGATCATTTACTGTGATATTTTAAAATTAAACATTACACAAGTTTGCATTACACAAATACTATATTATCAGAACTTATGAATGGCTATTTTTAAGCATCTTAGTATAAGTCCCAAAGATCAAATGGTCATTTTACAGTCTTAACTGAGGGCAAGCAAGGCAGATTTTTTATTATTATTGTTATTATTATTATTATTGTTATTATTATTATTATTATATGTGCGATTTTTGCCATTGCATTTTCAAAGATAAGGCAGAGTTTACCAACACCTTGTTGTGGACAGCAGAATATTACCATATGTTTCACTGCAGGCAGGCACATTCATTTACATCTTACTTTCTAATTAATGTATTTTTTATTAATTAAGGTGCATCTGATTTAACTAAGATGTCATGGAGGGGCTCAGTGGGCTCTCATGTAGGGCAAGCACCCTACAGACAGCATGGAGCCCTTCCAGTTCCTTCACCCTTCCTCTACTGAGCACCAAAGGTTAACCACCTCACTTTTAAGGAAAGTTTATCCACATGTCTAAAGAGACACGCTAAGGAGAGAGAATATATTTCAAGTTTTACTGATACATTGGCAAAGATTTTAGTGCATATTTTAGATTTCACAGAAACCTATTAGCAGCTCCTCCCACCAGTGCCATTATTATAGGGAAGAAAAACAAAACCAACCCCAAACCGCACCAAAAACACACCACCCCACCCCTCACACAAACCAAAACCTATAACAAAACCCAACACACATGTAATTGGTTAGAGGGCTATGAAGCCCACAATTTCCTAAGCACCCTTTAATTTTGGAATTGAAATCATGCTAAAATCAACAACTTCTTTTAAAAATCAGAAGAAAAGAGGCTTGGTTTGTTGTTTATGGGGATCTTTTTAACTACTTTTAAGTTCAAATAGTAGTGTTGACTCAAATGGAGTTGCTCCTGATTTAGTCTTAGTTAGAGAGCAACACATTAAGTATTTTTCATGACAATACTGTGATTTACAATTGCACACAGAAAAAAATTAAATTTAAAAAAAAAAAAGAGAAGCAAAAACTAAACCAACCAAACCAGCTTTTTTCCAGAAGTAAAATAACCTTCACCCTCCAACCTCCCCTCCCTTTAATAATATGGGTGATTTTTCTTATTAGGCTACTAATAACAAACTCTGTAGGACCCTAGAAGAGTAGTGGTACCTTACAGGTGGGTGCTTGCTCCCTTGTTCTTCTTGTCTCTACTTCCTGCAAGTAACCCATCAACATAACTGGGCCACTCAAAAGGAAATTACTCACTGCTGTTGCCCCAACTTGAGGAAAGCAAAGGAGAGGAAATGCTAGGTCTCTGACTGGCATTTAAGCCAAAATGGCTAAATTTTGGCCAAAATGCCATTGAGCTACACACAGAGCAGAGTAGGTAAAGCATGAGCTTCTGCTGAGCCAGCCTCTTCTCAGCTGCACCCTATCATACAGCAAAGAAGAAATCTCATCCACCTCCCTTTCTGAGAATCTGAAAAATTAATTGCAGTTATTCAAGGTAGTAGAGAGTTTATTGATTACCTAGGTGTCAGAGGCAAAATAGAAATGCTATCAGGATGTGTAGGCTAAGACTATGCACAGAAAAGCAGCATTACGCCAGCATACACAGCTTTAATTCCAGTGATTCCAGATTTCAGCCTGCGTCAGCATTTGGTCTTAGTATGATTGTCTACAAAAAAATAAACCATGGCTATGGAAAGGGGTCTCATGAGATTTCAAACAGGGAAGATGATTAGATCGTCTCTCAGCCCTTCCTGGCAAACAGCAGTTCTTTTCCATCCTTCAAGAAACCCCAAATACATTTGAACATTAAGCAGCCTAGGAGAAACCCACTGAAAGCAAAAAAGTATTGTGCCTGTAATCAACAGTAAATCCAGGCAGCCTCAGGCAGGCAAACAGTGGAAGTTTAGGTGCATCATAATCAATGCAGGGATTAAATTTAGCCAGCAGTAGAAGTGCTTATTGCTTCTTTCTGCTTCTTCTGCCACCTTTTTCTTGGGCCATCGTAGCCCCTTCCACTTCACTGCAACTCTAGATACTTCGGTTAGGGGCTGTCTTTGTGCAATGTGTTTTAGGGGTGGGGCTTTCTCAGAGCACATGAAAGCCTTCAGTGCAGTGAGACCACATGGCTCAACCCAGCTAGGTGTCTATGGGAGGCTGCTCCTGGGACAGACCTTCAAGGACAAATGTGCACACAGGTCCAACAGCAGTTTCTTGCTCCCAAACACCACAAAGCACAATACTCAGACAGACCCTCCTTCATGGAAGACTAGCAGCACCTTGAAATCACCACAGAATGCAGCAAAAGATTCTTGTTTGGAAGTGGTGTCTCAATACAGTTGTAATCAAGATTATAAACACAGGTGATGTGCGGAAGGGCAGTGATATGCAAATGTCCAATTAAATCTCTATTTGGGATTTATCAACCACCTTCAAGTAAGCACCTGCAAGAATGTTGATAATAGTTCTGCAGCTTAGTCTTCATGAAAAAGATCCTGAAGCAGGTGCTCCCAAGAAAGTGAGAAATATGCAGTAGACAGAACTGATTTAATCATGTAAGGACAGGTACTCACATCTTTCTTGCCTTTTTTTTTCTTTTTTAATTTCTTTTGGATGAGACAAAACCAATTTCCAAACTATTCACATTTTCTAAGGATTCCCAAGCTCATCCATTAAGATTAGGGGTGCTAAATGAACCATCAAAGCCAACTTCTTGTCTGGACAATATGATCTAACTCTTTAAAAGCTCTTTCCTATATCAGTTGGATGAGATACTTCTTTACTTCGCCTCCTGTAATGGATTAGCTGCAGTTAGCAGTTTTCCCATTACTTTTCATTCTAATTAGTTAATTGTGGAAGGGAAGCTTTAAAGAATGAATGAAAAACATGACGAAAAATATGACTTACAAAGAGAGATTCAGATCTTTTCACTAAACCCAGTTGTTGTAGGTTGAAGCTAAAACCATTTTTCCCCTCACCCTCCCCCTCCTCCGGCGGGTGGAGGGGGGGCTGCCCTGCCTCTTCCCTGGGTTGTGGCGGGCAGGGGGGCTGCCCCCGCTCCGTCCCCAGGTTGCGGCGGGCAGAGGCTGCCCCCCCACCCATCCCCGGGTAGCGGTGGCGGGTGTTGGAGTCCCTGGGCAGCAGGTCTCGCCAGGTCCCAGGGCTGAGGTGGGGGGGGCGGCGGATCCCCACCTCCGCCTCCCCTTTGCCCCCGGGCGCATGCCCGCGGGGGCGGGCCGGGGTGGGTGGCACAGGAGCTGTCGCACGGCCAGCCCTGGCCAGGCGCTGCCAGCCCCGGCCCGGCTCGGTGCTACGCATGCGCGGTGGCGTTTCCCATAGGCATAGAATGGACAGGGCTGTTGGTGGACCTCACACAGCCAGGGGGCCGCTGTGGCAGGTGGCCGGGGTTGGTGCGGCTCGGGGTAGCCCGCGGGTGGTGTTGGGACCCCACGGGATGCCAGGCAGGGCCACGGGGGACCCTCCAGTCCGGTCCGGGCTCGGCGCTCCACGCATGCGCGCAGAGCCTCTTACTAGAGGTGGTTCCCGGGCGCTGACCGTCCAATCAAAGAGATGGTTTGCGCCCAGGGGGCACCTGCGCATGCGCAAAGATTGGTCCCCTATAAGAAGTTGAGCAGGGCAGCCATCTTTCTCTTTCTCCGGCGGAGCTGAGCAGGGTAACATCTCTACTCGCCTCCGCGCCAAGTTTTCCTCCCTTGCGCAGGCCGATTGGCAACTTCAGCAACAGCCGCACGGATTGAGGACCACATCTTTCCATCAGCAGTGGTATTCCTTCCTGGGAAAGGAGGGAAGGCGGTTGCAGTTTTTCTAATTGTCCCGGTGCCTTTTCAGGAGCCCCAGCAGAAACCTAGCACTACACTAGAGTTCTCCTATCCAGCCACGGGATCCAGAAGAGCTGCAGTCGCAGTTTTCTAATTGTCCCGGTGCCTTTTCAGGAGCCCCGGCAGAGACCTAGCGCTACACTAGAGTTTTCCTATTCAGCCGCGGGATCCGGAAGAGCTTAATTTGTCTGTCTTTGTGCTTTATTGTCGGTTTTCTGTGTGTGTAAAATAAACCTTGTTATTTGTTTGTTGGGGGTTTTTTTGGGTGTGTTGCTTCTGTCGGGTCTCTCTTGTCAGTACCACGCCTCTTAGTGGTAAAACCACAACACCAGTCTTAAGCACAATCAAAAGGAAGGGTGAGTGGGATGTACTTGTTTTGAGAGAAGTGATTACTATTTCTATTCACTAGCCAGCAGTGCTGGACTGGGCACCCACACATGGTGGCTGTAAAGGGCTGTCCCAGTCTGGGTACGATTCAGATATTTTTTGAAGTGGGTCCTGGCCCCAGGGAGGGCGCTCATTCTCTGGTGGAAATAACATTCTTCTTTGGACAAATGTAGCACAAAAACATGAGATGAGTGGAAGGTTCTTAAAAGAGCAGGCAAAGCATGAAATACGTTTATCACACACTGTTGTGGGTTGGATGGGGGGAAGGGGGAGGGAGGTGTCTTTTAAAACCTTTTTTTATCTTTTCCTGAGAGAGCGGAGCAAGCAAAATGGCTGGGTCCCAACACCTCACAGCCACCTGGAACATGGTGACTGAGATGGCACCGCTCCCTGCCCACTTTTAGTAACGCCCCCTAGTGTCCAAACCAGGACACACGCAAATGCTGCATGTGTCCCTTTCAACTGGAACAGCTGGTTGTGCTGCTTCTATGAACATATAAAAGGAGACAGCAAAAACTGAAGTGACTTGGAAAGGTCACAAGAGATCCAATTAAAATATTTTAGGAAAGATATACATTTTTATCAGCTGATGTGATTTACAAATTTGTATTAAATTTGTGCAGTTACATAAAAAAAATCTTAAATTGTTGAAAAGTCTTAACTATTTCAATCTTTTCCTTTGCCACCTTAAATTTATGTTTTGTTGGAAGCAAGCCTAAATATAAAGCAAGAAGCAATCCAAAAATATTACTACCAAGTAGAAACATTTTGATCTCTCTCCTTTGCCTTTTGGGGATTTTGACTTATGGAACAGACTATTTTATTTGCTTACAGCTCTAGGTCTCCAAGCATTTAGTCACAGAAACGAAAAAAATAAAGGAACTCATCTGTCCTGGATCTACTTCGTAGAAAGACTTCTAGAAAATGTAGTTCCTGCTGCCAGAGAGGACTCTCCCTGGCACTCCTGACCACACAGCTACTTTTCTGACAGCCTTGGCATTTAATCTCAGATTCTAAAAAAATTTCTAGCTGGAATGAGGAAAAATTAAGTCTTCTTTTAAGAAATATACCGCCGCTTTCCTATCTGATGCTCTACAAAATTCTCAGAACAAAAAGCTGAAGTATTCTAACAGTTTTTAGTCTAACCTCACTTATTTATTGGTATCCAATATTTATTTTGTTCAAAGACTGTAATAGTTGTCCTCCATGTATTCTGAAATCAGAAATTTTCCATTCTCAGTATTTCATCTTCAAAATTAGCCAGTGCTGTTGTTATTAGAATATTCAATTGGTCCAATGTCACCCTTCAGAAAATGTGTCACAGGTTTGGTTTATGTTATGAATCTGTCCCCAGGTTTATCTGCAGGACCACAGCCAAAGACTCTTCTGGGGCAGGTATATTAGACTGACCACCAGACTTCCAAAAAATGGCTGGGCTGCATTCAGACCCACATTGGAAATCCACATTGGCTGGGAGCTCTGCTAGCTTGGATGGTTCTATATTAGCCTCCAGCTCACCAGGTAGATGCCTGTGGTTAGTGAGTCCTCCCGCAGATAGTAAGGCTATAGGGCTGCAGATGTTCATCCACAGGAATAAGATTATGGGTCCATATTGGTGTCCATATGCAACAAAAATTTTGGAATGTGAAACTTCCATTACATGGCACAACTACTCACTTAACACAGACCAGTCTATTTGCTGACAAAACTGCTTTTCTGCAAAGCATTTCTGTGTGCCAGGCAAACATTGGAGCCTTCACTTAATTTGCTCTAACTTTGGACTTCAAAGAAGTTCTTTATTAAAATGGGAGACATCACTGACAAAACTCTATTACTTGAAGCCCTCCTGATGGGGAAATTCTCCAAATATAATGGATTTCTCTGAAGAGTTTTGAAACATCAGGGAGATCCTGGGAAGGTTTTATAATTCTGTTTTAATTCCACTGTCTATTATTAACAATAAGTTTCCTGTATACTTGACACTTGCCATTAAAAGATCCCCATTCTTCCTGAGTTTGCATTACAATTAATCCTCTTCTAAGCAAATTATTGCAGGCTAGATGTCCTCAGCAAAGCTTAAAACCATTAAAATGCATCTTACCCTTTCTTTCCCTTTTATAATCTGCATTCATTCTAAGAAGACTGGGGATTTATGGCCACCAGAGATTTACATATCATAATTCACAGAACGCAGCAGAAGCAAAATTCTAAGCAGAGGCTGAAGCAACAGCATGGCCTCGTTTGTTTCTCCTTGGTCCATGGTGGTGAAACTAGGCTTAGAGCACAACCATGGCCTTCTAAAGAAGAAGAGAGAAAGAAATGCAGATTGTTAAGAAATTTTGGGAGCCCGTTTTTTAAAAAACCCTACAATCTGATTGGAACTTAACAATGTACATTTGCAAATGATACAGCCTACATCAATCTGATGTCTTTGCTCTGAAATAAGGCAAGAAATATTCCAAGTTCCAGAGAAAATCTTGATACAAATATCATGACTGTGAAACTAGCCAAAGAAAATAGAAGAAGGAACATCAAATAACTCTGAGGTTCTCAGCTATTTTAGAAGAAGGTTTTTCAATTAGTTTTCATTTTGTTCCACACACTTATATTCCAGAACAATTACTTGAAGTACACATTTTTCACAGCACATCACAATGGATAATTTAAGAAGCAGTAATTTTATATAGCATAATGTACAACCTCTATGTTCTATGATGAACAATGTTTAAAAAAAAACCCTTCAAGGTTCTCAAGGTAGAGAAATCCACTAGTACCTTCGAATTAAAATACAGTGATGGAAATATAGTTCTTCCCTTTTTGCGCAGCAGACCATCCTTTCCCATTGACAGCTGCATTTGAAATACTCACAAAAAATGAGTTCACCTAATTAACACTTCTCAAATATATAAAGTATATGCCATATATTATTACAAGACTTTCATCTAAGAAAAATAATGGACTCAGAAGTTGTGCAGAACCTTTACAAGAGTGAGAGCTAAATCCAAAAAGTAAGAGATGTGCTGTTTCTACTATCAATGTAGCAGAATAAGGATGAGTTTTTCAGCTTTTCCACCCTTTCTCAGACTATACATACTTACTATAGTAAGTATGCTATCAATCATAGGGCAGAACAGGACAAATATCTACTTTAATGTTTTCCAAAAGAGCCATGTGTATGTAGTATGGCAAGAACTTTTGGGGTTGTTTTTATAGTGCTCACTGACAGGGATGGCATTGGTCACCTTTGCATCTCAATTTTTCTCTTCTGCTGTAGCTGACCACTTGTCATCCTGCATACAAACAATACACTCTGGAAGCTTTCCATCTGCTTCATTTGCTCATTCCAGTAGAAAAACATGGTCTATAAAACACTTGCCAATAATAGAGATTTTTGTGTCAGATTACTGACCTTCAGTTGAAAGAAGTCATAGAATCATAGAATGGTTTGAGTTGTAAGGGACTCTAAAGATCATCTAGTTCCTAGTCCTCTTGCCACAGGCAGGGACACCTTCTACCCTCACCACCCTCACAGTAAAGAATTTCTTTATTATATCTAATCTAACACTACCCTCACACAGTTTAAAGCAGTTCCCTTTTGCCCTGTTACTACTACATGCCCTTCTAAAAAGTCCCTCTTCCGGTTTCCCGTAGGCCCTTTAGGTACTGGAAGGTGCTAGAAGGTCTCCCTGGAAACTTCTGTTCTCCAGGCTGAACAACCCCAACTCACTCAGCCTGTCTTCATAGAAGGCACAGATTCAGAGAAATCAACGCATTACACATATTTATTAATTTCTCTGAACACCCCCATGGAGGGAATGTAGCCTTCTGAAAAGTAGCAGGATACTATATATTGCATATTCTAGTGTCTCTCTCAAGTGAACCAGCACCTGCATAAGCAGAACGCAAGCTAATTTAATGATGTCCATTTTTTGAATTTGGGGGGTTTAGATGCATCATCATCCTCTTACTTTTGGCTTCTTTGGGGGCATGAACGCATACATAACAAGTTTTATACATATGTATCTATACTTACATAAAGAGAGTATAACAGTGAAGCAATTTCTTTTGGCTTGTAACAATTTTATTTCACTGTTCATTCATTCTTTCATTTCATTCATAGGAATGAAGGTGTAGAACTAATGTATGCGTTACAATCAGAATGTATGATTGGTGAAAGAAACTATGAAGAAACAGAAATACTTATTTAAAATCTTCATTTAAATACAATACCATTGAGTAAACATATATATTGGCTAAATTCATCCCTTGCTGAAATATAGGTTGTCCTTGAATATAATTTTCAGCAATGGTCAGTGACTGTACTCAAATAGAGACCTTATGGTGTAACTCACCTGAAGCCAAAATTCTCTGCAACTATAACCAAGGGAAGTCAGTGGATCTACTAAGAAACATACATTGCGAAAGAGAGTGATATGTGACTCCAAATATTCAGTTAAAATCACAAAGAGAAATTTAGCTGGATCACCAATATTGTTATCTGGCCTAAGGAGGGAAATGAAGAGAAAAGGAAGTTCAGGGGAGGCCTTATTGCTCTTCACAACTACCTGAAAGCTGTTTGTAACCAGGTATGTTCAGTTTTTTTCCCCTCAAGTAACAAGTCTCTTGTCCAAAGGACAAGAGGAAACTGCCTGGGAGGTTTAGAATGGATATTAGGAAAAATTCCTTCATAGAAAGGGTTGTCAAGCCCTGGAACAGGCTGTCCAGGGAAGTAGTGGAGTCGGCATTCCTGAAGGGATTTAAAAACCATTTAGATGTGGCACTTGAGGATATGGCTTAGTGGTGGGTTTGACAGTGCTGAGTAATGGTTGGACTCAAGGATCTTAAAGGTCTTTTCCAGCCTAAGTGATTCAATGATCCTATAATTAATGATTTCTCTCTCTTAAATCAGTGAAACTGGTATTTTATAACAGGAGGAGTGTCTTAATTATAAGTGTCAAAAAAACAGCAGTATTTGTTGGCTCTAATCACACATCTGTGCTGGCTAATGCCCTGGCCAAAGGCTCGCTGCCCCTCAGGCTGTACAGGGCATCCTCCCATCCTACCATGAGGTTTGTGCCTGCGGCCCCCCTCACTGGGCAGGGATGCCATGGCTCCTCAAGCTCCTCACCAAAGCGACCCGCAGGTGGCAATGTTGGATTTGTTTTTAAAGGTTGTGTTTTTCACAGAGGCCTGAAGATGGAACACTGCTTGTATTTTCCATTTCATAGCTCACTTATTTATTTTCAGCCTACACTCACCATAAGATACATTTCAGTGTTGATTTCACTTCCAATTTGCTGATATTTTTACTTAATTTTCCCTCATTTAAAGGTTTTTTAAATGTCTTTTCTGGGCTGATAAAGTTTTTGGAAAAATTAGATTTCATTATATTTTCTGCTAGATGCATATTGTGGCCTGTACTTGGCCAACCTTGACAGGCTCAAAGGAGGTGTAAATAAGCACTACAGGCTCAATATGTTTAAGACTCCTTTGGGCCAAGAGTTTATTCCAGAAACCTTGATATTTTAAGTACTGCTAGAAGGAAGAGAGAGCATTCGTAATTTCTCCTCCTTTTTTCTCCAGAAATGTGCAGGTGGCAGATACTAAGTCACCCTAGACCTCATTATCAACCTATAATTTAGCATAAGTTGCATGTGGGTTTAGCCCTCTATATCATCATGCCAATCAAAGGTACAGAAATTAAATGACATAAGCAGCAACATGCCTTTGTGCACACCTTATCACATCATACCTGCTTATCGTCACGCATGGAGTCCAGAGGCTTTTGGCCCCATAGATTAGGGCAGAGGCAACACTAAGGTCATCTTATCTGGGGTACTCCTCCTTCTTCTCCCTTTAAATGACACAAAAAATACAGTTAAGAGAGTAATTGGGAAGTACAAGGCAGTAGCCCCTCCTGTGGCTTGATACTCTGGTATGGAAGGGATGGGCAATTAAGTGGCAGCTTGAATGCCTGGACGTGGCTCAAAGGGCTGGGAAGGCAGCTAGAAGCACCTCAGCCATGTCCACAGGTGGGATCTGATTGCTACAGGGGCTTGAGAGAAAGTGGGAAGAAATGTTTCTTCCTCTAAAAGTCTCTAATTGGGTCTCTGAAGATAGCAGCAAGTGAAGATGTAGCACCTGATCAGCTGTAGCACCGCCACTGGAAGCCACAAAGATTTTACACCTCTCAGAATCCCAGAATCCTCTCTTACTTAGCTAGATGAGACAAAGAAATTATCACCTTTTTCGGTAGAAGCACTGGAGAGAAACCAATACTCATAGCTTGTGATTAACTACTTCAAGAAGCAAAAGAGGTGCTAGCAGTTGCAAGGGGAATAACTAATCGCATCCAAATTTAAGTATCGAATGTAAGAACCCAGGTATAGTAGGATTCTTCAATTGTCAGTGGAGAAAATTAGCAATTTGGGGGGAAAGTCACATGTTACACTTTATACAAAGACTGTATCAGAGTTGAACAATGACTATCTTTCTAACTCGGGCATCTGAGGTATCAGGAACTCCTGATTTCTCAATTCTTGTACCCTGTTTTTATTAAAAAATAATCACATAGCTTCTATGGTTTTTTCTTTTTACATTAATTAATTTGAGCTTGGGAAAAGTAGTACAAAAGCATTAATAACTATACTAGTAACCACAGATTATGCTTCATTTGAATGCACCATAGATCAGGAAAAAAAAAAAACCCACAAAAAAAACCTCCAAAAAAACCCAGTTTCTTTCAGATATGGAAATTATCTACTGTGAATATTGCTATCCTGTAGGAGAATATGCCAACATTTGAACTTTGGTTTCACACACTCTACTAGCTGTGATCAAGGGAAAAAACAGTAATTCCACCCTCAGAAATCCTCCGGAATCCTGAGAAACTCTATCCTGAAGGCTGCCAGAAGCCCTAATCAGCTAATACATCAAAGTTCTAGTATAGTCTTATCTACTCCCCCCATCCCAGTGAAAGTTAAAATAATCCTCATGAGTCAAACTACAAATCTAAGAATAAGCAAGAAAATATGCATTACTACACTCTCCAAAACTGTGAATGAATGATTGTGATCAAGACAATGCTTTGATGATGCATATATTTCAAATTCTGTGTTTCTGTGAATTTAGTGTTTGTACAGTAAGCCAGAAGTGAATGGAGGCATGTGGCTTATTTCCGTGCTTTATGCCAGGCAGGCATGCTCAAATTTTTTGCCTTTCTTGGCATTCAAACAGGGTAAACTATCACTTTACAAAGCAGTTAATTTATCGTAGACTGAAAGGGTAAACTACATTTTTACAGTCAGGAGATCTTCCTTCCTTTAAAAGGTCAGGTAGTACCAGCCAAGGAGTTACTGTCAGCATCAGGCTTAAGGAGCACATGTGACTGTTGCAGTACAGCTCCTTCTCACTGGTTTTACACAATTTCTCAGATACGGAGCTGGATTATACCCCTAATTACACTTTCACCTTAATAAATCCATCCAAGTTAACTTTCTCAGAATTTCTCAGAATTTCTTAGTCATTCAGCTAACAGCAGAAAGAAACAACAAAAAAGAATTGCTCCCTGGGATAACACCTTTCTTTTTTGTGTCTTGTGCAGAATGAACAGTATTTTCAAACCTAAATACCAAAGAGGCCATCAGTTCTCCACTTTCTCATTAAGCCCAATCTGCCAGAAGTCATCAGAGTACTGGGAGGGAGCCACTTCTGCAGCACAGCAAGCACTGTGCCCAATGTTTGTTTGAGGATCCTTCCCCATCCTGAACAAGTAACAGGTGAAGTTGTAGGATATGTGAATCCTTTTGTCTTCTTAGGCACTATAAAACCCCACAGATCTTCAGATAATTGTAATTCCGTTTTTTTAGGAATGTTGTTAATGATACAGGCTCTAATTTTTTTCATTATTTTATTTTGTATCACCCTAGCAAGTGTCTCTATCAAGGAAGCAGCTTTATCCTAAAGTTAGACTTTGGTACTGTCACACAGTAAACATGACTTTCCTAAATAAGTAGCCAGCCCTACAAGTTTCACTGAGGCTACTTTTGGAAAATATTATTTCCCAATTAAACTAAAGCAAACCTGGAATATTCTGTGTGAGCAAGTGGGTCTGCAGGAGACTATAGGTCAATAACCTTGGATGTAATTTACACAGCAGATCAAAAAGCTATAGATTATCCCTGAGGTGGATGAGATTAAGTCAGATAGGAGCAACTGTTGTGGTCATGAAGTTTGAAGACTCTGTTCCAAGTCCAGAGTTTTTGAAAGCCAGTGATTAAACACTGGAAAAAATATTAAATGTTTCCGATGATTAGAATCATTTATATGGGAAAGGGCATGAACTGCATTTCCTTAAGGAAAAGCAAATATAGAAGGACTACTACCAGCTTGATTGAACTCCAGGAGCACATCTTCCCTATTAAGGTTAGATGATTCCCATGTGGTGTAGTAGAGAAAAAGACTATTGTTGGTTGTTTGCTATCTAATGCTTATTTACCTCATATAATGAACTGTGGCATAAATGAAAACAAAGTGGTATGCAGTAGAAATTTTCTTAGTAGATATTTGGGTGGTCAAAGTCCTGGCAGGGGAGTTGCAGTAAAAGATCGTTGTGGGGCAACCTTTGCTTTTCACACAGAATTACATAAAATTAACAAGGTTGGAAAAGACCATAGAGATCATCAAGTCCAACCTATTACCTAACTTATCAACCTACCCAACAGCATCCCATCATATAAACCATGTCACTAACTGTGCCATCCAACCTTTCCTTAAACACATCCAGGGACGGTGACTCCACCACCTCCCTGGGCAGCCCATTGCAATGGGAAATCACTATCCCTGTGAAAAGGTTTTTCCTATTATCCAGCCTAAACCTCCCCTGATGCAGCCTAAGACTGTGTCCTCTCATTCTGTCACTGGGGACCTGAGAGAAGAGACCGATCCCTGCCTGGTTACAACCTCACTTAAGGCAGTTGTAGAGAGCAATAAGGTCTCCCCTGAGCCTTCCTTTCTCCAGGCTAAACAACCCCAGCTCTCTCAATCGTTCCCCACAGGGCATGCACTCCAGGCCCTTCACCATCCTCGTTGCCCTTCTCTGAACACATTCCAGCAACTCAATATCTTTCTTAAACTGAGGGACCCAGAACTGGACACAGTACTCCAGCTGTGGCCTAACCATTGCCAAGTACAGGAGAAGAATAATTTCCCTAAGTCTACTGACAACACTATTCCTGATACAGGCCAAGATGCCATTAGCCTTCTTGGCCACCTGGGCACACTGATGGCTCATGTTCTGTCTCCTATCAACCAGCACTCCCAAGTCCCTCTCTGTCTGGTGTCTCTCCAGCCACTCTGTCCTCAGCCTATAGCTCTGCATGGGATTATTGTGACCAAAGTGTAAAGCCCAGCACTTAGATATATTAAACCTCATACTGTTGGATTCAGCCCATCTATCCAGCCTGTCAAGGTCTCTCTGCAGAGCCCTCCTACCCTCTAATAGATCAACACTTATTACAAGCTTGGTGTCATCTGCAAACTTATTAACGATGGACTCCATCCCCTCATCCAGATCATCAGTAAAGATGTTGAAAAAAACTGGCCTAAACACTGAACCCTGGGGAACACCACTAGTGACTGTCCTCCAACAGGATATGATACGGTTCACTACTACTCTCTAAGCTCTCTGAGCTCAGCCAGTTCTTAACCCAGGACAGAGTAAACCTGTCTAAGCCACAAGCCACCAGTTTCACCAGGAGTTTACTATGGGAGAGGGTATCAAAGGCTTTGCTAAAATCTAGGTGCACTACATCTACAGATTTTCCCTCATCAATCAGATGAGTTACCTGATCATAAAAGGAAATTAAATTGGTCAGGCAGGACCTTCCCTTCCAGAATACATGTTGACTAGATCTTAT
This sequence comes from Neodrepanis coruscans, assembly GCA_013400695.1. Classification (NCBI taxonomy): domain Eukaryota; kingdom Metazoa; phylum Chordata; class Aves; order Passeriformes; family Philepittidae; genus Neodrepanis; species Neodrepanis coruscans. The sequence goes on along the minus strand of VYZS01085574.1, from coordinate 352 downwards.
CTCCTTATTATCCTGTAGGTGCAATGTAATTGCCCTTAAGATGATTCCTTTTATAATTTTTCCTGGTACCGAGGTCAGGCTGACAGGTCTATAATTCCCTGGATCCTCCTTCCAACCTTTCTTACAGATGGGTGCCACATTAGCCAACTTCCAATCATCTGGGACC
>VYZS01085571.1:20515-32010 GCA_013400695.1 Neodrepanis coruscans | reverse complement strand
TGGTGAAAGCAGTTCCCAAGTCCAAATTCCAGCTATTCGAGATGCCACCAGTTCTTAATATTAGAAAATGATGGTATGCACTTTGTTAGGCTCCTGAGGTTTGCTTCTACTAACACAAGTATAGTTTGGGATGGGGGTGCTTTACACAGATAGGATCAGAACGTTGTGAATTTTTCAAGGGAGACTATTTCCAATCTCACTGTAAAGAAAGACGGTAAAAAAATTATTCCTTAATGGCTATTCTCTGGGTCTGAATGTCACATAAAATGATGATCTGGGGAAAATTCATGTAGGCATTATATACACCAGTATATATTTGCAAAGTATTCCCCATGGCTTTTCCTTACTCTAGCTTTTTCACCGGAATCAGGAGATGGAACAGGTCCTGATATGCTCCTGAACATCATCCACAAGTGGCACCAGACTGAGCACCACACCAAATATGAGTCCTTCGTAAGAAAATCTGTTCTATTCCTTCTCTGTGCATTCAGCAGAGGTAATTTTACAATTATAACAATGTTGTCATTTTAATCATCATAACAAGATACTTGCCTAGTATCTACTACACTAAAAGGAGACAGTATATTAAGGCCTTAAAGATTTTGTTTCAAGATTTCAGACTTAGACAGATGCCTCTGCATTAAGTGGACTTTTTTTCTTCACAACCATCAGGGCCAGAGGCAGATTCTTTTGCCAAATTTAAATAGAATTGCAGAGAGAAATACGGTGGCCTTAAAAATATTATCAGCTGACTGATCTAATCAGGTGGGACAATTTTGAGCTCTGAAGTTAAAGAAGGCTTCCTAAAGGTCTGGGAAGGTCTACTTATTGAACTCTTATTAGGGAATATTTTTAGAGGGATATGAAGAAGACTATCACTTGGTCATTAACTTTTCTGAATTACATCTGTACATTTATCTTTATTGTGTGTTTTTTTCACTATTTTCTGGTTTTTTTTTCCTCAAATCATTCCTTTATTTCTTTCTATTCTTTTCATTGCAATTATATTGCAAATAGTGATGTGTATCCTGAAATATGATCCTGAAACCTAAGAGTATCTTCACTTCATTACTTTTTATGTGTTGTTTGTGTGCTTTTATTTCTTTAGAATGAATCTTTAGAATTCTACAGTTGTATAGAATACAACTATAAACTATTTTTATTCCCATAGGGTTTTTTAAAAGAATATATTTTATGTACATTTAAAATTCAAGTGTATGATATACACTTCATTGATTTCTTTTACTTAGTCAAGTGATTAAACCGTGTGATTTACTTCTTGTAGATATTCCATCTTAGATGTTGGTTTTCGGTGGGGGGGTGGGATGGGGTGTGGGTGTGTGGGTGTGTGGTTTTGTTATTCTTTGGTGTTTTTTGTTATTTTTTTAATTTCCCTTCTTTACCTGTGTCTGAAAGCTATTCTCAGTGTCAGATTAGAATCAAACACATCTTAAACCACATAAGAACATGCAGGAGGTCTAGGGTGGTATAACTATATATTGTGAACAAGCAGGTCATAACACAAATTATCATCACTGAGATAACTAGGGGAAATAGGGAAACATGCAAGGGCCTCTATCTTGTAAAAAGTGTCATGGAACTGCTCTATACTGAAGAACCCAGAATAGGCAAATACAATTGGACCAAAACTCCTTTTCTGCATAAGAGATCTAATTATATGTCTTTGAGGAGAACCTGAATAACAGAAAAGCATGTTACGAGCTGAAAATGGGGAGCAGGTGGTAGGAAAATTTGTAAATTATACTGCTCACACAAAGAGTATTCATACATGTCTGCTTCAAACACGTAATCTCCTCAACATTCTTATTTATGACAGAGAATAGCAATAACATCTATCCTTTAGATTTCCTACTTTTTCTTCCTGGAATGATGCTCTGTTTTTGATTTTTCCTATAGCAGTTTTCATCACTCCATTATTTTCACAGGAGGACTGAGACAGGATTTAGAAGAAATCTTCCAGAGGACTGAGACAGGATTTCGAAGAAATCTTCCATGAGTAAAGAAAATCTTTTCCCCATGAAATTTTACTTGCAGTTTTTGGCAGAGGTAGATAATGAAATTTTTCTCATTTAAGCACTGCAGGAAAAGGTTGTCAATTTGGCACAATCACTCATATTACTAATGCTGCTACCAGAAGAGCATCCACAGCAGCGTTGTACTAGGAATATCTGTGCAAAGACACAGGAGAGAGACTTCATGAATGCCCCAAAAACTTCAACAGATGACATCAGCCTCAGCATACTAAAGTCAATCAACTAAATACTAAGCAGAGTTTTCTATCTGAAGTTGCAGATCACACCAAGTAGTCTTACTGTGTCTTGAGAACTTATGTTCACATGGGTTAGACAGAAGGATTAGATTCCATTCATGGGCACTGCAACACGGAAAAGGGATACCACCAAGTAGGTAAGGTTAAAAGGGTCATCTGGTCTAACCTCCCTGCTCAAGCAGGGTCATCTTAGAACACATGGCATAGGATTGTGTCCAGACTGTTCCTGAATATCGCTAGTGAAGGAGGCCACAACCTTTCTGGGCAACCTCGTCCAGAGCACAGAACCTCTATACTATGCAGGTGACATTCTCATATTCAGTTGGAGCTTCTTGTGCATCAGTTTCTGCTCATTGCTTCCTGTCCTATTGCTTGGCAACACCAAGAGAAGCATGGCTCCATCCTCCTGATACCCTCCCTTCAGATACTGATAGACACTGATGTGGTCCCCTCTCAGTTGTCTCTTCTCAAGACTGAATAGGCCCAGCTTCCTTAGCTTGTTCTCAGAAGTTAGATGCTCCAGTTCCTTATTCATTCCTTTGTTGCCTTCCCCTGGACCTGCTCCAGAATCTCCATGTCTGTCTTGTTCTGAGGAGCTCAGAACTGGACACAGCATTCTGGGTGTGACCTCACTAGGCTTGTGTAGAGGGGTCCTCTACCACTTAAGCTCCTGGCAATGCTTTTCCTTATGTACTTTCAGATAAGTGGCTTTTTTGGCCCCCAGGTCACACTGCTGGCTCATGACAGCTGGTTGTCCACCAGGACCCCTAGGTTTTTTGCTCCAGAGCTGCTTTCCAGAAAGTCATCCCCCAGCCTGTACTGGTGCCCGGGGTTATTGTTCCACAGGTGCCGGACCCTGCATTTGCCTGTGTTGAACTTCAGAATGTTTGACTGCTGTGGCCACTCCCCCATGGTGGGACATCTAGTCCACCGACCACTCAATGCCCTCCCAGCCAGAGTAAGAGATGCTGCAGGCAGTCAGGAGCTCCAGGGTGCGATGTGGTCAGGCTACCAGGCAGGCCTTCCTTGATTGATAGGCAGCCACATGGTTCTCAGGCCATATGAGTCTTCATGGACTTGCCCATCTTGGCTGCAAACCATGTGCTCTGTGGGCAGACCTGTTCATAGCAGCAGGCCTGCCATGTGCTTCCGGCCTAACCACGTGTCTGCAGGCTTCTGGCTTTGCCACATGTACATACTCACACACCCCATATCTGGTTTGTTCTGACCCAAATGATTAATGAAGTGAGATTCAAATCCAGGATCTTACACCTGCCTACCTCTCCAAACTGTTGAGGCCCTTCTAAAGAGCTACACAGATATGTCTTCATTGTAAAATGAAGTTGAGAAATCTATCTCTATTGCACTTGATCTAAAGATATAAGGGACTGAAAGAGAACTGCACGATGAAACAGCTGCAGAAGGAACCATTATCATAGAGTTGTAACAGATTTTTTCTTAAATTTGGGAAGTTAGTGCTTTTTAAATATATTGGTCTGTGCTAGTGATACTGATAGATTGCAGAGATGGAGATTATACTTTTAAAGAAAACAGAGTCAGCATATCAACAGCAAGAGAAGCTTTATAGGTTCTCATATGGTACACAACATCTCTGTTACACTCTACTGCAGGGGGCTTATGAAGTTTTTTGGTTTTTGCTAAAGAATATACCTTTTGAGCATCAGAATCAGTGACAAAACTAAGGAAGAAGAATGCATGAGAATGAGAGGAGGTAATCTTCTTTCCCTCCAAGTGCAATTCTATCCAAATTCAATGTGAAAAATGAGCCCACAAATACTATAATTTTTAATGCGATTTGTTATAAAACAAAGGCAGACATCCCTGGACACATGGCTTGGCAGTTTCCAAGTCAGAGGCACAAAGGATCTTTAGACAGGTCAGGTTTTTATAACAAAAGTGGGAGGGATTATGACAAATTTTTTTGAGGTAGGAGGCAAATTATTTACATAATTCTTCTTCCCCCTGGACTTTAGGTCTAGGTCTTTTATTGCTTTTGGTGATCTTGAAGATGAAGAATGTTAGTCATCCTCAATTTGAACTTTTCAATCCTCCAAAAAAACACCCTGGTTTGGATGCAGTTTAATTAGCACTGGAGATGGTGTTTTCTTCTTGGTGAACCAGTTTATGGCTTACACAGGAAATTCCTGGGATTCTTTCTGCACAGAGATGTCTGTATCTCTTCAGGGATTTCAGGGAGTTACTTCTTTAAAGTTGTTTTAAACAATAGGTCTTTATATAAGTGAGATTACGCATTTAGCAGAAGGAGCTCATTAAATTCAACCATACACCAAAATAAAGCCTTATTCTAAATTACACTACTTATACATCTGAACACTATAATATGAATTCTACTTATTAGTGAAAGTGAAACTTTATTAATAGAGCGACTATATTTCACAATATTAATACATCTGAATATTGTAATATGGATTCTACATATTAGTGAAAGCAAAACTTTATCAATAGCACCAGTATACTCACAACCCATTACCTTTTTTCTTACATTTTTGCTTGAGCTATTTAATTTTAAAATTCATCTGCTTGTTCAATTCACCTCAATATTTCTCTGACTTCTTCCAGTGGATCTTTAGGAGTTTTCACTTTCCAGAGTATCATGATTTTGTGAGTCTGTGCGGATGTGTCTGCTTTTGGATTCATCAACATTTCTGTTATCTGCATTCCTTCAACTACACTGGTTATTAATTGTATAAAACAGGCAATCAAACACAGTAAAATAATGGACCAACAATAGCACACAGAAGAAAGAATCCAACCTTCTTCCACCACTAAGTTGCAAGTAAATCATCCCACCAACCTGAGTCCAGTATTGACTTCCATTTTTGTGCTGGAATATGGGTCAATTTGCAAAGATCATCTGCTATTTGAAAAATTGCTTCCTTATTATCATCAGTTTTCAAACAGCAATTTGAAAGAGTAAGTTTTCCCCATACTACTCCTTCTTCTGTTAGGAGGTAATTTAAAGCTAATCTGTTCTGTTTGTTGCCTTGCTATCAACCCCAGAGCACATGATATCATGTTGGAAGCTATTCTGACCACCACTTGCAGCTGAATTTTTCTGTTTAACATGTATATGGCAGTCCGATATCCCCAAGTGCCATCGTTAGGCCAGGTGGCTGGTCCATAGTAACTGATAATTCGTTCAGGGGGCCATTCATCTTCTCCCCACTTTTGAGTTCACCATATTTCTGTTTCCTAATGATCATTTTTGTCATCCTAAGTCCTCATATACAGGAATCCCCAGTGTGTCACCTGCGTTAGAGGGCACTAAGAAAAATCCCGGATGTATTATTCCAGTGGTACAGCTCCCTTGACTGAGCCAATGTCCCAAATATTCGACCTCCTGTTCAACAAATTGCAACTTTTTCCTGGGGACTCAGGGGACTCAGTCCCCTTTCTCTTAGAAAATTTAAAAGGTTTATAGTGGCTGCCCATACCTCTTCATCTGTTTCCCCTGATACCAACAAATCATCCACACATTGTAAAATTAATATCCCCTCCAGTCTCTGGAAAGATTATAACGGATTTTCCAGAGTTTGGCCAAATAAATTTGGAGATTCGGTAAAGCCTTGTGGTAACTTTGTCCACCTCAGTTGTTGCTTATGTCTAGTATCTGAATCTTCCCATTCAAAAGCAAATATATATCTGCTTTCCTCTGTCAACGGACATACCCAGAAAGCATCATCTAAATCTATCACACTATGCCACTGATGTCGTGAGGGAACATTACTCAATCAAGTGTAAGGATTAGATACTACTGGAAATCTGGTTTGGGTTCTCTTATTTACTTCCCTAAGGTCCTGCACCTGTCCATAATTTCCATCCCTTTTCTTTACTGGTAGGATGGGGGTGTTATGTGGTGACATACATGGTTCCAGGATACCATCCTTTATTAGTCCATCAATTATTTGTTTTAGCCCACTTTGTCCTTCCTGTGGTATAGGATATTGTCAGACTCTGATAGGGAGAGTCAGATTTTCAATAGTCACTTTCAGTGGTTCAATCTCCAGGCCCCGCCTCATTGTCTTCAGTTGCCCAATCATGCCCATGATTTGGGCTTCATCTTCCACGGTTAACTTAAGAACTTTTGCCTTCATTCTCCCGTCCTCTGGGAGGACCCTGATTCCCAATTGTATTTGCGTATCTCTTCCCAATAAATTACATCCTGCCCCTGGAACAGCAAGCGAGCAGCCCTGGTGGGGGGTGACTGGTGCTGCTATGAGGTTCTCGCTCCCCACCACCGTGCCGCATCTGCCCAGCCCATGCCATTCATCATGCCCATGGTGAGGGCCAGGGGATGCCAGTGATGCACCAACCAACGAACACGACTGGGCGCGCTCAACTGCCACCACTGCCTCCATGGTGCCCTCCGTGCTGGCCCTGCGCCCGTAACGCCGCAGCCACCTCTGTGCGAGCACATCTTGGTCCAATGGACAGACCCACAGGCGCACTGCAAACTGCCAAGATTCATTCACTTTGCTTTCTTACAAAACACAAAAAATGGTTTGAAAGCAAACCTCTCCCTCCCCCCAGCAATCCCCCCAAAAACCAACCCCCCTTCCTGTCCCTTCCCACCCCGAAAAAAAACCCTTGAAAGATAACCCACTCTCCCTCATGGAAAAGGGGAAAGGAAAAAACACTTTTTAAAAATGAGAACATATTTCACCCCACAACAATAATGTAACTGCTACTGTTGACTTTGGACATTGATGAGTGCCTAGTAGTCCCTTTCAAGTAGAGGACCTCCTTTCATCAAGCAAGTAAAAGCTTTCAAAGTTACAGGAAATTTCAATTTAAATATGCAGGACAAATGGTTCCCTGATGTCATATATCACTTCAGCATCAAAATGAGTTTTCCTTACCTTTTTTGACAGTGATTCCCAGTATTCCAGTGCCTTTTGTCTCTTCCCATTTTTCTTTTAATTCATACAACTTTTAAATATTTTCTCTTTTCTTATTTCTCCTGCACATCTAAATTTTTAAGATGTCAGAAAAACTTCAGACCACCGTTGCAATAATTTGGTGCCAATGCACAACACCTACAATTTTGTGTAAATATCTTCTAAAATGAAAGGTATTGTGCCATCTGAAGTGACTAAAATGACTCCTGTTTTACTCTGACTTTTATTGCTTCATTGTATTTTTCTGATGTTTGTGATATTGATTTCTGAATTATTTCAGTGGCTGGCCTGAATTTTAGGAAGCAGTATGATGAATTTTTGAAGCAGAACATCCAAGAGCAAGAACTTCCTTACCCTACAAGATGATGTCTCTAGTTTACATAAGTTTCTCTGCTGATTGGTAAAGTTTCATCTTGCAATCCCTCTCACTCATACTGCACTTGGCTGCTGCCCACCAGTGGTTCATTGTAGGGAATACAGAAAAACAGAGAAAAATGTTATAGCCATTTTTTTATTTACATTAATAGAAATAATATGTGCAAAGGCCAAGATTTGGTTAACTACTTCTCTGTGTCAGAGAAAAAGAATATTATACAATTATATACATCAGGGAATTCTTAATACAGTTTTCTATGCTGACTGCTTATTTTCTTCCAGTAAAGATTATTTAATGTAACACTATTAAATATTTGGTCCTGAATGTAAAATGCTTATTCACTACTTTTTCTTTTCCATGTTTTCCACCTAGTAATAATATATGCATTTCAGTGGATTACTGAGCTACTATCTTCCTTGTCTAGAAAGTCTTAATACTTTACTTGTCGTCTAAATACTGGAAGTCATCACACCTTTATATTTAGGCAAATGTTTTAATACTGAGGAGACTAACTTCCTAAACCTTACTAAACAGCTGATTTAGTAGCTCTGTATATAATTGTGGTAGTCAACCACTAACCAAATAATCTGGAAAGTAAAACATTAGGTAATAAAAGGGCACATAAACTTTTTACTACAGAAATTGACTAACTCATATAGAAATAAAATCAATTTTTATGTATGCAGAGAAAGATATAAAAACTTCTCTCCTATTCTTATACCTCTTCATTGTCTTGAGAGATGTACAGAAAATACAAATACCTACGGTTTTAGAAGGGACTGTCTCTTTACTGTATTGAAATATAACTAATGATTTATACCATTCATTCTATTGAAGAAGTAGACCAGAGTCAGACAGAAGGTATTTTATTTGCATGAAATCAAAAGTATTCTGCAGTTTGCAGTGGCTTTCCAGTGTGTGATTTTATTCAACTGCTGTTTCTATACTGAGAACTTTCTAGCATATGAGTAACATAGATCATGTTTGGTTTGTTCCTTCTGTGATATACTGAGTACAACTTTTTTTTTTTACTGGATTTTTATTTGTTTCAATTTGCTTTGGAAAGATATCTATGCCTTGGTACTTGTCACATCCAATATAATTTGAAGGAAATGCATCTTGCATCAAGGATGAATGATGGTAGCATCTGTACTTCTGTGGAAGGCATTCTGTTGACTACAGAAATGTTATGTATTGGTACATAACGGTACTTTAAAAACTACCAGTAGAGTTATGGTAACATGGAATTCAGCATGGATGAAGTTACAGAATGAATTGAGGAAGTGTAAATTATATATATTTAGCCAAAGGAAACTGTATGAGATGATCTTTAAAAGTACTTTCCAACCCACACCATTCCATGATTCCATGATTCTCAAAGTGATTTCTCCCTTGCTGTCAACATTATCTACATTTCATTTGTATTCAATAAGCCGTTGATTCATGACCCGACTTTCTCCAAACACTAGACTACCATAGACATTGAAGGGGATTTCAATGTTAAAGTTATGATAAAGTTAATGATAAAGTTTGCATCATAAAAATACTACCTGCTCTGGGACCTGTGTTGTCTGAACATTTCTGTCTACTGCAAGTAGATATGAAGAAAAAATGTGGGATTGATAAATGATGAACTGAGTCATGGAGGAGTATTTTCCCATAACTATTTTCAGTGTGTCCTGCCAGGAAGGATGTAAATTCAGCTTGCCTCCAGAACCTGTGTGAGGAAAAGCTCCCATTATCTCCTATTGGGAAAGCTGACTACTTCAGATCATGAGAGTGGATATCTTGCTCTTATACTTTGATAGGTAACAATCATCTAACAAAACATTAAAGCTTTTTCTACTCAGGGATATGACCTAGTTTGCATAGTCTCAAATATCTCTGCCTCAACCAAGAGACCTTGCAGTCAGGAATGAAAGGGTTGATGCTAACAGTGGGTTCATCTCTCATATGTTTCTTGCAATATGTGTGAAGGAGAAACATTTTATTCTCTGATTTAAGTGATGGTTGTGATTGAGACGAGTATCTGTGGTTGTCCAGGACTAAGTTTTGTTAGCCAAAGAGGTCCTAAGTTGGATTCACAGTCTAAATTCAATTACAGATGTCACTGGAGGTGAACTTTAAAAATATTAGTATATTATAATTTGACTGGTAGGGGTGAAAGAGATCTGCCTTGAGAAGATACTTAAAATGTGTGCAATATGTGCGAAAAAGACTGTGCCAGAATGACTCTTCATAGCATTTATTGATGGGTTCTTCAGGAGGTGGTTAGAACACCAGCACTGACAGTGTGAATTAATTGAAGGTTTTTATAAATCTTCATACTGTGGTTGAATATGAAGCTTTCCTGAAATTTTCACTCCATCAAACTTTAATTTTTAATATCTGTGTGGATGTTTTCTCTTAATGTGGTTGATGATTTTTTCCCCACAATTGTAGCACTGTTTTCCACAATATCATTTTTAACTTGAGATAAGTATATTGTGCTTCTCTGTCTGCCCATGACATGGAAACGTCACTTTTGCTTGCTTGATTTTTAGACTTAGCAGTCATAATTTCTAATAGCACCCTTTATGCATAATTTCAATACATAGAATAAAAATTTTCTCTGTGTAAGAAAATAATATATACATATCTGTATGTGTGTCACCAGACTGCTTTTTTATTTGATGCGTCATAATATTTTTCTTTTATCTATTTAATTTAACATGCCCACATTATTAACAGTATCTGCATTATTTCACTTATAATTTTTTTATGGTATTTGGATGCTTATAATGATTTGGACATTCCTTTGGCACTTCTACATATTAATTTTCATATGTTTTTTTTTTTCCTGCCATTTCCATTTTGATCTTTCATTGTTCTTCTGTAATATCGATTCTTTCACAGGAACTTGCAATCTGTTATGTTTTCACTTCAATATAGACATCTTGTTTCTGACACAATTCCAATAATTAATCTGTCAGGATTTTTTGTCTAACTTCTATATATAGTTCATGTGTGCTCTTTTTATGAATGATCTGCCCAGGATGAGAAAAGATTTGTTATCGATATTCTATTTCACTAGATTTTTCTCTTCAAACCATTTACAGATCTCAAATTCATTTGTGCATCCATGTTCAATTTATATTTAATATGTTTCATTTCTGTTTAATATAGCATTCCAGCCAATTGATACAGTTTCTCTTGAACAGTTCCCATAAACAAGCCTCCTTCATTAATGTTGTTACTTCTTTTTTTGCAGTAGATGAAATACTCCTAGCTGAAATTCTCTTAATTTTGGACAATCTAATTTCTGTGGAGAATGTTAGTGGTGTCATGTCTTTCTTAAGAATACATATGTTTTGATTTTTAATAGATAGAGTTTTTAAGTGTTAGAATGCTTTTGAAAAATGTAGTTATTTTGTCCAGTTTTGGTGTCCATGTTCAAAAGTTTATATTTATGTGCTGTGAGTATTTTGGTGGTTTTCCTGCCATTCTGCATGCTCTTTGAAAATTTACTGCGCTTTTTCTCTCTATGCAGCTTGAAGGCCCACCCTATGTTTTCTTTACCTTCACCATCCTTTCACAAAAACTTGTCACGTGGTCTTCAGACTTAGCTGTTTTATTCCATTCTTCCAATTCTCCTAAATGTAAATTGACTTCCCCTTGTTACCTTCTCATTTTTGACTCATTCAAGTTTTCTAAGGTCTGATCTCAAATTAAGGATTTAATGGAAATAATCTTTTTATAGCTGCATACTCAACTCAGCAGCCATACATAGTCTTCAAAAGTTTATTTTCTTGTTACTGTTTCCTGTAAAATGTATTCTGGGATTTAACTGTTTGTAATTTCAGTGACATTGTCTGCCAACCATTCTGTTTTCATATTACTTGAAACTAGA